>JBBPTX010000739.1:0-16933 GCA_038094595.1 Pulveroboletus aff. annulatus | reverse complement strand
TACCAGTAGCAGTAGGATTACCAGTCAAAGAAGAGCCCAGGGAGTACTCGCTTGCAACTGCGAGCACAGAGAGTGAAGAGGATCCAAACGACTGGCCAGACATTGCGGCCATAGAAGAAGAGTTCTGGTGACTTGTTGAACAAGACCTAGAACCACACAGCTTTGAAAACGGAGGTGAAGTTGACTTAATCACCACCGATATCAGATACACGGATCACACCTACTATTGGGAACCCACACCATCAGAATATACCCTCAGCCCTGCCACAGATCTCGCCTCGCTTAGATATCCAACCACCCCTGAGCGGAGTCCATCCAGATCCCCTCAACCCGACCCATTCACGTGGCCAGCAGCACCACATAACATTTGCCTAGAAGCAACCCTAGGTGCACAGCAGTTTATCAGAGAAGCGAGCATAGCAAGGAGGTGATACAGAGAAGCCTCAGAGGAACAAGAAAGAGAACAACCTCGCGCCAAAAGGCAAAGATGTGAGTATCCACAAACGATCAGAAGGAATGATCATTATAGCCGAGTTCAGTTAAGAGTGCAACAGAGAAAATCGTACAAATACTAGTTAACAATCACAATGTCTTCCTTCATCCCCATTACTGCAGACGATCTCCATACTAGTTTCTCAGACCCAAACACAAACAATTTGGATGCCATTGCACAATTTGCACAAACACAAGACCAAAGATATGAACATCTCACAAATGAAATAATGAGGTTAAACAACGCAGTACTAAGAATAGAGGCAATGATACAAGCTCTCACCCCTCTACAACCACCAGCCCCTCCAACCAAACAACCAACACCAATCCCACGACAACACGCATCATCAGCATCTTCTTCCAGAAAAGTAGAGGTCTTTGCAGATCCAGGAGAATACGATGGATCCTTCGCCAAATTTGATGAATAGTGGGCAAAGATTCAAGGATGGATCAAAGTTAATAAACATGCCATATATCCCAAAAGCGAAGAAGCAATCTTAGCAGTCTTATCAAGACTGAAAGGAGCAAGGGCAGGACCCTTCGCGCAACTGAGAATAGGACTAGTCTACCAACCAGGAAGCAGCTACACATGGGATAAATTAGAAGAGGAACTCTGACAATTATTCGGAGGGAGCAACGTTAAAGATCGAGCAACCAAGAAAATACAGGATATGTATCAAGGGCAAAGTCAACTCATTGACGATTTCTTGGTTAAATGGCTTGCCGAATATCAAAAGGTGCAACTAAGTGATCCACACGGAGTATGGTTGCTAGAAAACCGAGTAAAAAGATACATCATAGACTTCATTTGGAAGAACGGTCTACGGAAAGACATAGTAATGGAAACTATGGAAACAATGAGACACGTAGGGCATCGCCTAGAAAGCCTCAATCTCATCAGAGGAAGAACACAGTTCAGATTTAGATCTAGCAAAAAAGAGAAAGATCCAAATGCCATGGATATCTCAGCGGCTCAGAAAGGGGCCAAGTCTTGTTACAACTGCGGCGAAACGGGACACTTCGTCAAACAATGCAAGAAACTGTCCACTAAATGCAATCTCTGCAGATGGTCTAATGGTCATAAGAAAGATTGCCAACACTGACAAGTAAAAAGCACGTCCTCGGATGACGTAAAAAGCACTGAACACATTTACACACCTAGCACACAGGCCGAAAAAGGAAAAGGACGTGACCCCATGGCAGCAATAAGGGACATGTTATTCGAAGAAGCAAGGGCGTTCTTCAGGGATGTCGAAGATGCCGAAAATAAGAAGTCAGCAAAAGGCAAAGCCTAGATTCAGGAACTGGGTCTGATCTAGGCAAAGGTAAGAGTAAGCAGGTACACTTTCCAATGGACAATCATTTCTCTAGTCTACATATTTATGATACGGAAGCAGCACCTTCCACTATTATTTCTACTTCTTTGCCGACAGAGGAGTCCTCTCAGAGGCTCAGCTGGGGCGTTACACCGGTGCTTAATTCCTCTTCAAAGAAAAATAATCCTTCTATCTCACCTGCAGATTAAATCCCAGAAGAAGGAATCTTTTGTAGATCATTAAAAATCGATAATGAACTAAAAATGAAGATAAAGGTAAAACCTAAAAACACTGATCAAAGCTTTATTCCAGTATCAGCTCTTTTGGATTCAGGCACAAATTGCATCTTCATAGATAACGTATTTGCCATGCAACACACACTCCCACTCAGGCAACTCGAACGACCTCTTACTGTCTATAATGTAGACGGTATGCAAAACGAAGCAGGCAAGATTACACATGTCGCATCTCTTCTCTTGGATTATAAAGGACATTGAGAGATAGTCGAAGCAGAAGTCACCAGTCTAGGGAAGAACCAAATGGTGGTCGGCTACTCTTGATTAAAGAAACATAACCTGGACATTAATTGGAAAACTGGGGAAATTAAATTAAGAAGTTATGGAAAAGAATGTTGGGAGCTCAGAGATAAAAGTGTCTATCTCAGGCTATTAGAGAAAGAAGAGCAGGAAGCTCAATACAAAGTATACGAAACCATAAAAACATTAGAAAAAAGACAAAACGAAAAACAAGAACAAAACATTAGAATAGGGCAAGTAGTAGATGAAAAATTAAAATCTCTCATGGATCAGAAGAAGTCCAGTGCAGAACTTGTACCAGAATGCTATCATGAGCATTTAAAAGTATTCGAAGAAAAGGCATCAACCAGAATGCCCACACGGAAATCTTGGGATCACGCCATAGATCTTAAAGAAGACTTTCAGCCAAAGAAAAGAAGACTCATACCCCTGAGCGCAGATGAACAGAAGGAGGTATCAGACTGGCTAGAAGATCAGTCATCTAAAGGATACATTAGGCCTTCTAAATCTCCTCAAACATCACCAGTCTTCTTCATGCCTAAAAAGGACAGACGAAAGTGCATGGTACATGATTATCGTTATCTAAACTCACAAACAGTGCGAAACAACTACACCCTTCCACTCATTTCACAACTCGTAGATCGATTAAAAGGTGCTAAGTTATTCACCACGTTGGATCTTAGATGGGGATACAACAATGTACGTATCAAAGAAGGAGACGAATGGAAAGCAGCCTTCGTCACACACAAAGGAACCTTTGAACCGCTGGTCATGTTCTTTGGACTGTGCAATTCTCTGGCCACTTTCCAAACCATGATAAACAAGTTATTTGCGGACATGGAAGACGTCGTAGTGGTCTACATCGATGACATCATGATATTTACCAAAATAGATAATGAACAGGAGCACGCTGAAATCGTTAAGAAGGTATTAAAGCGTCCGGAAGAAAACGATCTCTTCGCTAAACCAGAGAAGTGTCATTTCTTCAAAAAGGAAGTTGATTATTTCAGGATGGTCGTAGGACAAGACGGGATCAAGATGGATCAAAAGAAGGTCGATGTCATCTTAGACTGGCCAGCACCTACCAATGTAAAAGGAGTGCGAAGCTTTCTCGGTCTTGCCAATTACTATCGTCGTTTTATAGAAGGGTATGCACAAGTTGCTAGACCTCTGAACAATCTCCTGAAAAAGGACATCTCTTGGAAATGGGACCTCCCACAACAAAATGCTTTTGACAAATTAAAAGAACGATTTACCATGGCCCCTATACTCACCTATCCAGACATTGATTGTCAATTCCACCTAGAAACAGACGCTTCTGATTATGCCACAGGAGCGGTACTATCTATATTAAAGAAAGACAAATGGCATCCAGTAGCGTTTAGCTCACACTCGATGTCGCCCAAAGAAAGAAATTATCCTATAGCGGATAAAGAGATGTTAAGCATCATTAGAGTGTTAGAACAATGGCGCCATTATTTAGAAGGAATAGAACACCCATTCGAAGTATGGAATGATCACGCAAACCTTCAATACTTTATGGAAGCTCAAGATCTGTCTAGAAGACAAGCAAGATGGGCACAGTATCTATCCAGATTCAACTACGTCTTTGTATATAAACCAGGATCGTCTAACACGAAAGCGGATGCCCTCTCTCGACGAGAAGATCATGCTCAAGGGATGGAGGACGATAATAAAGGAATTACTATGATATCTCCGGAGCGGATAAGGACAACATCATCCAAAGTCGCAATCTACGATGAAGGGGTATAGCTACAACAAGACATATTTAACCAAACATGTCTCCTGACAGAGATAGAAGTACAGAAATTATGTAAAGAACACAAAGTGTGTGAAGAAGTGAATGGACTTCTTTACCAAGAAGGAAACCAGTTATTGTTGCGACTATAATCTTGCAGGGCAATCACTATCTCTAAACGTCGAGTGGGATGACTATCTTAGGGTGGGACTTTGTAGGCAGGGAATAAGAGAACTAGACTGGAGACTGAGCTCCATCCAGTCTCACTTTATATACTATTCTACTTGTTGATACATGTTGTGTACCAATCTAGATACATATCTATATAAGTCCGTCTCCTAGGCCCAATATGTTCAACATGAGGAGTCAGCCTGTAACAGAGATTAATATACACATAAGGTAGCCAGCCGTTGATCTGCTGCAGGTGGGTAGAATGGAAGATGTCAACAGTAATTAAAGATAAGGGATCACATCACAGTGATGGGGTGACTGGTGTGAGGTCTGTGATGGTCACGATGTATTAAATATGTGTTTGTGATCTGTGGGGCGAAAGGTGAAGGAGAGAAAGTGAAGCCCACAGATCTGGAAGGGCCCATAGATCCCCTGTGTCTAGCACAGTGTCTAAGTCGGGTTTTCCCTTGATAAGATAAAGGAAGCATCTTTGTGCGCAAAGTTAAGATGAAAAATATATAGCTGTAACAGTTATATGTTCCAGCCAAAAATGGAGATAACGAAGATCTAAGGATCAAAACCCTTAAATTATGTCATGACTCGTCTATGGCAGGTCATCCCAGAAATGAAAAGACTATTGAATTAGTCTTACATCATTATTGGTGGCCTGGTGTCACAACCCAGATCAAAGACTATGTATCTCGTTGCGATCGATGCGCATGAATGAAACCTTCCAACCAGCCCAGCTCTGGTTTGTTACAACCGTTAGAAGTCCCTAGTGGACCTTGGCAGGACATATCTGTCGATTTTGTCACCGATCTGCCAGATAGCCATGGATCAGATAGCATCTTAGTTGCTGTAGATCGCTTCTTGAAGGAAGTGATGCTCATTCCTTGTTGCAAGATGATGTCCACCATTGAGACAGCGAGTCTCTACCTTCATCATATCTTCAAGCACCATGGAATTCCCCTATCTATAGTGTCCGATCAAGGACCACAGTTTGCTTCGCAAGTCATGGCAGAGCTATGCAAGAAGCTGAAAATAAAACAATGATTATCTACTGCACATCACTCACAAACAGATGGTCAGACAGAAAGAATGATCAGGGACATGCAGCAGTATTTAAGAATGTTCTGCGCAGAGCGTCAAGACGAATGGGCACAATGGTTACCCATTGCGCAATTCAGTTATAACTCTAAGAGGCAAGCCTCAACGAAGAAGTCTCCATTCGAAGTCACTCGCTCTTACACTTCGCACATGAGAATAGAACCCATTGCATCATCCTCCAAGGCACCAGCTGCCGATGAATTCCTATCTACCCTACACGATGTGATGGAGCAGACTAAATTAAATCTAGAACAAGCTCAGCTGCGCATGAAAGCACAAGCTGATAAACATAGAAAGGAGACTCCTCCATATAATGTTGGAGATAAAGTGTGGCTCTCCACAGATAACTTAAGGTTGCCACGTGCAAGTCGTAAGTTAACAGAGCGATGGTTAGGGCCATATGACATCATCACACTAGTTGGGGATAATGCAGTAACCCTTCATTTGCCATCCTCTATGTGAATCCATCCAACTATTAATATATCATGGGTTAAGCTGTATAAAGAAAGGCTTCAGGGACAACCTGTCATTGCTCCTGGCCCTATACAGGTAACTGAGGACTGCAATAATTTATACGAAGTAGAAAGGATCATTGCTAGTAGATTCAAAGGTCGTCGCCTTGAATACCTAGTCCACTGGCTAGGCTATGATGAGACAGATTGAACTTGGGAACTGGAAGATCATCTTCTACCAGGTGCGCTTGATGCCATCGGCGATTTCCACAGGGAGTATCCTTCTGCACCTCGAAGGTTGCGGATGTCTCATTCGGCATTTATACGATGCTTTCATGAACGTGTAGATCTCACTCTTCCCTTGACACACCCTTTTGATTGCCTGGAAGTCGATCCCTAGACAAGGGGTAGTGTTACAGCTATATTTATTTTTCATCCTTTACGATATCTTATGAAGGGAAAACCCGACTTAGACACTGTGCTAGACATAGGGGATCTACAGGCCCTTCAGAAATCTGTGGGCTTCACCTTCACCTCTCGCCCCACAGATCACACACACGTATTTAATTACCGTGATCATCACAGACCTCACATCAGTCACCTCTTCACTGTGATGTGATCCCTTATCTTTAATTACCGTTGACATCTTCCATTCTACCCACCCGCAGCAGATCAACGGCTGGTAACCTCATGTATATATATTAATCTCCATTATAGGCCGACTCCTCATGTCGATCATGTTGGGCCTAGGGGATGGACTTATGTAGATACATATCTAGATTGGTACACAACATGTATCTACAAGTAGAATAGTATATAAAAGCAAGACTGGATGGAGCTCAGTCTCCAGTCTAGTTCTCTTGTTCCCTGCCTACAAAGTCCCCACCTTAAGATAGTCATTCCACTCGACGTTTAGAGATAGTGATTGCCCTGCAAGATTGTAGTCGCAACAGCATCCACCCCATACTTTACAAAGGTGACTAACTGACCAAGTTCACACGTGGGTGGTGACTAACACAAATTCACATACATTGGGCTTGTTTTTGAGCAGGAGGAATATCTCCTACTCCAGTTCTACAGGATACTTTGAAGGCAGCCTATAGGAAAACATACTACAATGCAGGTCATGGATATTTTGCAAGTTTCATTCACTTCCATTTATATGGTGCATGTGATGTGGACCCTTTAAACACTTAGTAAAGTCAACTTGCTACTACCATGGTAGTCCCTTGCTAACATTATTGCAGGGATGGTTATATTGTTATCAATTCATCAACCTATGTATTTTGCTTGCTTTACAAGATAAGGCAATTTATCTAGTCCCTGGTTCCCCATTCCTCACTCTGCTTCACTTAGGCTCCCTACTAAGAGCTCATTGAGGTTATGACATATGACTAACTCATGATGCATAGGCAACTCAAGCCATGCAGAACACCCCAAAGTTCTGCTGTGCTCACCCTCTATAGGAGAATGAGCCATTGCAAAGAAATCATGGTATGTCACTCTTACCTGGGCATGCTTTGCATCACTGTATGATACATTTGCCATACATATGTTCAGATATCTCTGTCCATCAAATAACTTGGCATCATCTCATATGTCAACAACATATTGTGGTAATCCACAATATCTTTATGTGATTATTGTCCAATAGGTGCTAGATGGACTTGTTTGCAGAACATGCAGCTCTCCAGCTGAGGAACAGGTGTGTCAAGGCATAAAGGTGCTTGAAACCTCAAAGGAGAGCCCTTGTGGGAGACTTGTTGTGTATAGATAGAGGTGGGTGAGACTGTTACACGTGGCCGTGGGTATGGTCGCGCGTAGACCTACTAACGCCTAGTAGGGTCAACAGTTCAGTCATTCGTATCGACGACGACGTAGGGCCAGCCGTAGGGATGCTGGTGCAGGGGTACCGTCAAAGGTGTTTGACAGGTCAGAGGGTAAACCGCTATCTAGCTTGACTAGTGGGTTCGAAGGTTCAAGGGTAAGACACGCGGAGGCTGGTAGGCCGTAGCGTGAAGCGTTCACTTAATAGTAGAATGAAGACTGAGGAGTAAAGAAACCAGTAGATTGCTAGTGCTATCTAGGCGACAGGCCGTAGGTAGAACTAAGCTAAGGAGAAGAGGAGACATCCCTGTTGAAGGGTTTATATAATAAAGTAAGAAGCGTGACAGTTACATGTCACAATTGTTAAGGGCCGGCGTGGGAAACGGCATTAGAAAAAGAAGACCAATAGCAGAACCACGCATGAGAAGAAAACGTGAAGGGCTGGCGCGTATGGCGTGAGAAGAGCAGAAGAAGAAGAGTACCTGCGCAGTGGAGGAATAAGCACGCTTACGAGATGTATGGAATGTCGTGGAACGACATGGAAAGAATGAGGTAAAGTGTGGGAAATGGAAAGTATTAGTCCGATAGTGATAAAAGAGAAAAAGCGTTCGTCCTGCAAGCGAATCGTAACATTACCCCCTTAGTAACCCGAAGCTACGGCGAGGATTCCTTACAAGTCCCGAAAAGCTGGTCCTGGGGAGCCAGTGATGTTGGCATAATCTACATCGTCAAGTTCGTTCCTATCCTCGTAAGGGGAGGGGGCGCGAGGTGAGGAAGGCGCCGGATGATAAGACTGCTGGGAGGAGGACGAGGACTGACGAGAGGTGCGGCGAGGGGTGGCTCAACGGACGATTTGTCCGTTGCGGAACGCAGCCTGGGGGCAGCGCGGCGTAGACGTGGATGAGGACTGAGCATGAGGGGAGGTGAGGCGAGAGAGGAGCGGGTGAGAAGATCCTGGACAACGGGCAAGGGAATGACCAGGTGCTTGTCGTTGGCATCCAGTACAGGTATATTGTCTGCAGGATAATTGAGTATGGCCGAGGCAATGGCACTGGAAGCACCATTGGTTGAAGCGAGGATGGCCTGGATAGACGCGGTCTCTGCCGTTTCGACCAGTCCACCAGTCGTTGAGGGTTTGCCTATGGATAGGCAACCCGTCCCTCAGGACTTCGTTTCCAAGTCCTCGACCAGCTGCGGCTAGGTCTCGGAAGTGGTTATCGACGTCGAGGAGGAAAGAGTCGTAGCCCATTTGGAAGGCATGAGAGTACGACTGGTATTGTGCGTGATAGATAAAGTCCTGCATGGTCCTGCCAAGCATAGTATGAGGAAAAACCAGGCCTGAGCTGGAGACAAAGGCGGCGATGTGGTTCAACTGCATCGCGGATTTGAACCAGGTAAAGATGGGTGAGCCATCAGAGGAATAAACACTAATAGGGACCCGAAGATGGTCATCAGACATGAGAGTATGGAAACGAACGTAATGCTCATCGGTAAATCGTTCCTCCCGGATTCTGCCAGTGTGGCGATGACTGGAGACATCGAGTGGGACCTGGGAGTCCCATCCCGAGTGGGCGACAAGAGAGTCCGAGCTAGGCACACGGACTAGTTGAGGGCAGTGTACGCCTAGGAATGAAGGTGGTCTGGGAGAAGGTTCCCGATCGGGCGAAGGTGTAAACGCTGGCGAGGATTGGATCCTGCCAGAGACGGGGGAGACATAGGACTGGGGAACATCGCCAACAAGAGTGGCGAAGTTGACAGGCTGTGGGGCGGCGGGGCGAGTAGGAGAGACCCTCTCGGGGTCGGCAGAGGGAAGACGGATGGTGCTAGGGTTGGTGGATGGCGCGGCGGCAGGGGTGTCGACATTGGTGAATTCAATAGCCATGAGGAGAAGATGGAGAAGGTTTATGTGCGGCGTGGTGGGCAGGCGGATGAGGGAGAGAAAGCGCGGGGGTGTCGTTTCTTATAATCTTCCAGCAACTCCAACGAATGTTTCAAGTTCCACTCGGGTTCCCAGGATTCTTCTTCGGTGGAGTATCCTTTCCATTGGATCAGATATTGACAGGCTGACGGCATACCTCGATGCTGTATGATTCATTCTATTTCATATTCTTCTTGTCCTTCAACAAGATCCGGAGGCGGTGTAGGGAAGTTTGGGCCGTGTACGTCGTTTTCGCGATAGGGCGATAACAGAGAAGCGTGGAACGTGTTGTGGATTTTCCACGTTCGTGGGAGTCGAAGGCGATAGGAAATGGGGGAGATGACGTCGGAGATAACGAAGGGTCCTTCGCGTTTTGCAGCGAATTTCGGATCTTGGACGGACCTTTTAAGATTCCTGGCCTCCAGCCAAACTCGTTGTCCTTTCTTAAAAGGCATGAACTTTGACTTAGACCTGGATGCCATGACTTGTCGTGCAAGTTCATGGGATGCGAGGGCTTCATCCTGAAGGGCAGTGAGTTCTTTGAGATGGGTTTCTACGGTGGGGATGTTGGTTTTAGTGATCACCGAAGGAAGGGCACGGGGTTCGTATCCCATCATGAGGTAAAACGGGGATTTGCCGGTGACAGAGTGAGGACGGTGATTATGGGTGAATTCGGCGTGGGAAATGTGTTCGGACCAGGTAGAGGGATGGTTTCCACAATAGATATGGAGGTAGGTTTCGACCTCTTGGTTGACGCGCTCGGTTTCGCTGTCGGTCTGGGGATGATAGGCTGTAGAGAGAGAGAGATCGTAGTTAAGGAGGCGGCCAAGTTCTTTAGCAAAGGCGGAAGCGAACTGTGGGCCGCGATCTGAGATGATTTTGTTGTAAAGTCCAAAGCGGAGATAAACTTTATGGAAAAAGAGCGTTGCTACGCCTTCGGCGGTGATGGATTTCTTCGTAGGGCAAAGAATTACCCCCTTAGTAAGGCCGTGGTCCACCACGACCAATAACGAGTCAAACCCCCCAGACAGCGGGAGGTCGGAGATAAGATCACAGGAGATCTGTTGGAAAGGGCGAGAGCACGAGGAGGGGATGGGGACAAGTGGAGGAACCGCGGGATGAGTGTTCACTTTGTTGCGCTGGCACACGGCACAGCCCTCAATGTAAGAGCAGACAAAGGAGGCGAGGCCCGGCCACCAGAACTCGAAGGCGACGAGTTGATGAGTTTTAAGGTACCCAGGGTGGCCGGCGGAGTCGTGGTCATGGGAGCGCCGAACGACAGCGCGGCAAAGGTCACGGTCGGGAGGGACATAGATGTGTCCCTGATACTGGAGGACTCCATCAGAGTATTGCCAATCTGCGAGACAGGAACGGAGAGCGGGGGGAAGAGATCCGTCGAGTTCCTGTAGCTTGTGGAGGACAAGGTCGTCAGAGGAGGAGGCGGAGGCAATGTGATTGGAGAGAGCGGAGTCGATGAGGCAGACAAAGAGGGCGTCAGGGAGTAGGGTGACTCCGATATTATCGGAGTCGGCGCGAGGAAGGAGATCCGGGCGGTGTGAGAGGGCGTCAGGACCGGCGAGATGAGTCCCAGGGACATGGGTGATTGAATAATCGTAATCAGCGAGGTCGAGGAGCCACCGGGCTTGGCAACGATTGAGATCTTGAGGGCGTCGGAAATACGTAAGGTTCTTGTGATCGGAAAAGACTCTGACAGGGAAGGGAGAGCCATGGAGGTATTGCCTCCAGGCTTTGAAACCGCGTATAACGGCCAAGAGCTCCCGGTCGTGGATATCATAATTGCGCTCTGAGGAGGAGAAAGACTGTGATAAGTAGGAACAGGGGTGCCAATCCCTGTTGGCATCTGTTTGTAACAAGATACCTCCCAACGCATATTTGGAAGCGTCGGTGGCCATGGCAAAGGGGCGGGAGATATCGGGCATGAAAAGGGCAGGCTTACAAAGGAACAATTCCTTGAGCAGTTCGAAGGTGGTTTGCTGAGCGGTAGTCCAGGTCCATGGCATGGTTTTCTTGGTGAGATCTATGAGTGGGCGGGCAATGTTGGAGTATCCCGGGATAAAGCGTCTATAGAAATTAGCAAAACCAAGGAAGGAACGGACTTCTTTGACTCTCTGTGGCGTAGGCCACTTAGCTATCCCGTCAAGCTTGACAGGATCCATGGCGAGTTGTCCTTCTTTGACGATCATCCTGAGGTATTCGACTTCGGGGACAGCAAACTGACATTTCTCCAATTTGAGATGGAGGTCAAGCTCCGTCATCCGTTGAAGGACGCGGCGAGTGCGTTCGGTGTGGGTGGTGTCGTCTGGGGAGAAGATGAGTAGGTCATCCATATAGATTACTAACCATCCTTCGGCGATCATATCGTGGAAGGAGTTGTTCATAAAACGCTGGAACGTTGCTGGGGAGTTAGTCATGCCAAAGAACATAACCATGGGTTTGAAGAGTCCTTTATGGGTGAGGAAGGCACCTTTCCATTGGTGCCCATCTTTGATACGTACATTATTGTAACCCCAGCGTACGTCGAACTTGGTGAATACGCGGGCCCCCTTGAGTTTATCGAGGAGGTCGGAAATCAGAGGAAGTGGATAGGCATCGCGGATGGTGTGTTCATTAAGATATCGGTAGTCTTGGCAGGGGCGGAGTTTACCGTCTTTCTTCTTAACGAAGAAGAATGGCGAGGCTTGGGGAGAGTTTGAGGGTCGAATCTTGCCTGCGGCGAGATTTTCATCAAGGAATTCTTCTGTTGCTTTCTTTTCATCCGGGGTGAGCGGATAGAGTTTGCCGATCTTTGGGGTAAATGAGTCTTTGACGTTGATCTCGTGGTCATAGGGTCTGGAAGGGGGAAGAGAATCGGCCGATTCTTTGGCGAAGACTGGGGCGAAGTCTTTGTAGGCATCTGGGAGCGTGACCTTCGGCTTAGCCTTCTCGGCAGTGGCCGCGAGTTCCGTGGCGGTGGTGAGCTTGGCTACAAGCTTCGGGTGTGTCTGATGGTAACGGGATCCAGTTTTTAGGACCCGTTGGCAGGAGTTGGCGTAGAGTGCACGTCGGACGTAAAGGTTTCCATCTGGCAGATCGAGGAATGTGGAGAGGGTATGGTCGGGGACAGTTTCGACCATAATATGGCGGGGTGGTTTGGCAGGAGGTGCACGAGGTTGGGCATTGTCGTGTCGTTTGAGGTCGGCAATGTGGATATGATAGAGGGAGGCAGACTCGTCTGCCGTTTCAGGGATATTGATCGTTTGCGACGACCAGTCAATGGAGGGGTTTGTAAGTCGTAACCAGGGCGCCCCGAGAATCACGTTCTCGGACCCGCAATGCAAGATGTGGAAGCGTATGTGTTGAGCAATGCCATCAATGTTGGTAAAGAGAGAGGCGGTGTAGCGAATAGCTCCCTTAGCGTTGGGAGTTTGATCGACGTTGTTGACAGGGATCGGCATTGGAAGTCTGTCAAGGGGGAGTCGGTGTTTCTTTGCGAAGTCCCAGTCGAGGCAATTGATGTCTGCTCCGCTGTCAATGAGGGCGCGAGTGTCAACGGTTTTCATGGTGTGCGAGGGATCAATGAGTTGAAGAGGGATATGCATTGATTTCTTGGATGTAGATACAAGTACAGGCGCACACATAAGAGGAACTACTGACGTCGAGACAGCGTTCCTTTTCAAAAATCCTGGGTGGCGATGGCGATGCGAGACACTTTGACTTCTTCATCGTCGTCTTCATCGTCGATTTCTTGGAGCTGGGGGACTTCTTCTTCGTCCTCGACTTCGACTTCAGTAACCCTCCGAACGACCTTCTTCGGCCTAGGAGAGTTTGAGGTAAACGTTGGACAGTTGGTAGCCCAATGTCCTTTCTGTTGACAGCGGAAACATTTGCCTTCTTTACGGCAGTGTTCGCGTTCGGCGGGAGTAAGGCGTGGGAGGCGGACGGCGTCGACGTCCATAGCGTTGGGGTCTTTTGCTGGGGCGGGGGCGGAGTACTGATGATACGTGTGGCGGGAGGGGGTTTTGTGGCGAGCGGCGATTTCTCGGGCATGCTCCATGTGAGTCTGGAAGGTGATGGCTTTCTTCAGCCATGCTGCCACGGTAGTGGGGACCGTTTCCATTGCTAGGATTCAGCGCATAAGGGCGTCAGGGATTGCGGCCGAGTAATAGCCTATCAAGACGTTGTCGTCGGTGATGCCGGCGATGGCGCAGTGGTTCTGAAACTGAGCATTGTACTCAGTGAGCGAAGGGGAGTATCTGCCGTTCTTAGTGGCGGTCATGCGGGTGGTGGTGAGCCAGGCAATCGCATTGCCAGTGGTGTCATAGTGTTTGAACGCCAAGATGAAGGCGTCCCGGAAATCTGACCAAGATCCCATGTTGATCGAGCCATCGGCTGTGATCTTCGAGGAGCGAAAGGTGTTGGCCCATGTGAGCGCGGGGCCCCAGGTCATATAGGAGAGCGCAAAGGCGATGCGCTTCGGGTCGGAGGTGTAAACCTCAGCGTTGACGTTGAGGTAGAAGGCGACTGAGTCAAACCATTGTTTGGCTGTTCGATAGTCGCCATCGTACTTGTCTGGGGTACCGATGCGGAGTTCAAGGGGTTTGGTAGTCATAGTGGGTGACGGTGGGCGAGGGATCAGGGGAAAGATGTGGCCGGTTTGGCGTCTGGGTGTCGGGGACGGGGGAGTCTGAGGGCAAGGTATCTGTACAGAAGCAGAAAAGCTGTGGGAAAGATCGCGGGTGGCGAGTTCTTCGTCAGAGTCTAGTAAAGGCTCGTCAGGGTCTCCATCCCAATATGCTTGGTTGGGATCGTCGGGGGTGTCAGAGGAGTCGGAGTGTGAAGTGCACGGAGGTTTTCGAGGGTTCCAACGCAGGTCAGTTGTTCTAGTGTTTCTTTGAGAAGCTATGGTGGGCGGCGTACGTGATAGTACCCGAACGAGGAGTTAGCTTAGTTCTTTTGTTACGCGTGGCCGTGGGTATGGTCGTGCGTAGACCTACTAACGCCTAGTAGGGTCAACGGTTCAGTCATTCGTATCGACGACGACGTAGGGCCAGCCGTAGGGATGCTGGTGCAGGGGTACCGTCAAAGGTGTTCAACGGGTCAGAGGGTAAACCGCTGTCTAGCTTGACTAGCGGGTTCGAAGGTTCAAGGGTAAGACACGCGGAGGCTGGTAGGCCGTAGCGTGAAGCGTTCACTTAATAGTAGAACGAAGACTGAGGAGTAAAGAAACCAGTAGATTGCTAGTGCTATCTAGGCGACAGGCCGTAGGTAGAACTAAGCTAAGGAGAAGAGGAGACGTCCCTGTTGAAGGGTTTATATAATAAAGTAAGAAGCGTGACAGTTACGTGTCACAATCGTTAAGGGCCGGCATGGGAAACAGCGTTAGAAAAAGAAGACCAATAGCAGAACCACGCATGAGAAGAAAACATTAAGGGCTGGCGCGTATGGCATGAGAAGAGCAGAAGAAGAAGAGTATCTGCGCAGTGGAGGAATAAGCATGCTTATGAGATGTATGGAATGTCGTGGAACGACATGGAAAGAATGAGGTAAAGCGTGGGAAATGGAAAGTATTAGTCCGATAGTGATAAAAGAGAAAAAGCATTCGTCCTGCGAGCAAATCGTAACAGAGACAGGCGAAAACTGGGAATGCTGGAAGATGTACCATGTTGTCATGGGGTAAAACTGTCAAGGGAACTGTGAGAGAAGACAGTCCTCTCATCACAGTGAGAGCAATCATGATACAATCACCAGATTCTTCACTAACAAATCACACTGGACCACAGAGGCAGAGTTCCACCATGCCAAGAGATTTGCATAATATGTTAGCACAGATTGCTAGGGGAACTGTTTATGAGACCCACAGTTTCTGAATACAGTGGCCAGCTAAAGGGGTATATTCAAGGAAGCCCTGAAAGGACAATGCCTGAGATTTGTCACAAACAAAGACATTATGGTAGAAAAATGATCTCAATCTAAAATGTGAGTCAGTGTCTGCTAATGTCAGCATTGGTAAATTCAAGAGTTGCTCACCACTCATAGATATGCTTAGCCACTTTCACATACTCCTCAATCTTGGGATTATTGCAGAAATAGAAGAAAATTTCTTGCTCAAGTTCAGGAGGGAGGGCAGGAAGTTGCAAGCACATGGTTGAATGGAGGAGGATAGGCTAGAGGTATCTGATCATCAGCATTGAGGTCAGCATTCTTATACCCTCACCCCAAACTGAGATCCCCAGCCAGATGTCCCATAGCAGCAGAACTGTAAAACCAATCAAAACTTGCCCCTAAGCTTAACAAAGCCCTTTGCCTCTGTTGACAGTAAATCTGTCAATGCTTTACCCTTGCAAAGCTCTCACCTTGGTCAATCTTTAGTGACTATCCCCTTGAGCCTGCCATGGTTCACTTCCCTATGATAACAAACCCTGCACTCTGCTGCTCCATTGTGCAATTCATTTAGACATTCCACCATTGGCCCTTTCACTTTTGTCTGACAGATCACCAAGGTTCTTACCTCTGTGGTAACAATCCCAGTGCTCCACTATACTATGTCATCATTCATTCAAACTTTCCACCATCTGCCCTTCCAATCTTGTCTGGCTATAGCATTTGACTTTGGATGCCTGCCACTTGAGCTTGTTAATGTTCACTTCCCTATGGCAACAATCCCAGTGCTCTGCTGGGCCATTTTACCATTCATTCAAACATTCATCCTTTGACCTTCCAATGTTGCCTGGTTATAGCAATTAACTTCAGATGACCATCACTTGAGCTGCCCATGTTCACTCCCCTATAGCAACAATCCCAGTGCTCCACTGTACTATTTCACCATTCATTCAAACATTCATCCTTCAACCCTTCTGATGTCATCTAGTCATAGCAATTAACTTCAGATGACCACCACTTGACCTGTTCAATGTTCACTCCCCTGTGGCAACAAACCTGGTGGTCCGCTGTACCATTTTACCATTCATTCAAACTTTCCACCTTCAACTCTTCCAATCTCATCTGTTCATAGCAATTGACTTTGGATGGCCATTACTTGAGCTTGCCAATGTTCATTCTCCTGTGGCAACAATCCCAGCACTCTGCTACACCATTTCACTGTTCTTTCAAACTTTCCATCCTCCAATCTCACCTGGCAGTAGCAATTGCCTTAGGTGACCAATACTTGAGCTTACTGTTACAGCTATATATTTTTCATTCCTATTCTGCGCATATGGACACCTCCTTTATCTAATCAAGGGAAAACCCAACCTAGACACTGTGCTAGACACAGGGGATCTACGGGCCCTTCTAGATCAGTGGGCTTCACTTTCAACTCTTCACTTTCGCCCCACTGATCACAACACGTATTTAAT
>JBBPTX010000738.1:0-16976 GCA_038094595.1 Pulveroboletus aff. annulatus | reverse complement strand
CTCCGTTACAGGCCGACTCCTCATGTCGATCATGTTGGGCCTAGGGGATGGACTTATGTAGATACATATCTAGATCGGTACACAACATGTATCTACACGTAGAATAGTATATAAAGTGAGACTGGACGGAGCTCAGTCTCCAGTCTAGTTCTCTTGTTCCTCTCCTACAAGTAACATCTTAAGAATCACTCCTCTCGATGCCTAGCTTTCAAAGTGGTTGCCTGCAAAGATTTGTAGACGCAACAGTACTCTTCATCTTCTGATCTTCTCACGCCGTATGCGCCGGCCCTTAACGTTTCCCTCTCACACGTGGTTTTGCCATTGGCCTTCTATTTCTAACGCCGTTTCCCACGCCGACCCTTAACTACCATGACACGTAACTGTCACACCTTTGCCTAGCTATATAAACCCTTCAACAGGGTCATCTCCTCTTTAGCTTAGTTCTACCTACGGTTTACCGCCTAGATAGCACAAGCAATCCATCGAACTTACTCCTTGTGTCTTCGCTCTACCATTAAGTGAGCGCTTCACACTACGGCTCGTCTGCCCTCGTGTGTCTCCACCTAGAATCCTTGACCTGCTCGACAAGCTAGTCAGCAGTTATCCCTTGACCCGTCAACACCCTTGACGGTACCCCTAGACCCAGCATCCCCACGGCTGGCCCCACGTCGTTGTATACACGAACGACCAAAACCCCTTGACCCTGCTAGGCGTTAGTAGGTCTACGCATGACCATACCCACGGCCACGCGTAACAAAAGAACTAAGCTGCTCCCTCATTCGGGTACTATCACGTACGCTGCCCACCATAGCTTCCCACCGAAACACTCGAACCACTGATCCACATTGGAACCCTTGAGAACCTCCGCGTACTTCACACTCTGACTCCTCTGACACCCCCGATGATCCCAACCAAGCATACTGGGACGAAGACCCTGACGAGCCTTTAATAGACTCAGACGAAGAACTCGCCTCCCGCAATCTTGCCCATAGTTTTTCTGCTTCTGTACAGATACCCTGTCCTCAGACTCCCCCATCCCCGACACCCAGACGCCAAACCGGCCACATCTTCCCTCCGATCCCTCGTCCTCCCTTGCCCACTATGACTACAAAACCCCTCGAACTTCGCATCGGAACTCCAGAAAAGTACGATGGCGACTATAGGACAGCCAAACAATGGTTTGACTCTGTCGCTTTCTACCTCAACATCAACGCCGAGGTATACACCACCGACCTGAAGCGCATTGCTTTTGCACTTTCATATATGACTCGAGGCCCTGCACTCACATGGGCAAACACCTTTAGATCTTCAAAGATCGCAGCTGATGGCTCGATTTCTATGGGCTCTTGGTCCGACTTCCGTGACGCCTTCATCTTGGCGTTTAAACACTATGACACCACCGGCAACGCGATTGCCTGGCTCACCACCACTCGCATGATTGCCACCAAGAATGGCGGATACTCCCCTTCGCTCACTGAGTATAACGCTCAGTTTCAGAACCACTGCGCTATCGCAGGCATCACCGATAACAACGTCCTTATCGGCTACTATTCTGCCGCTATCCCTGACGCCCTCATGTGCCGCATCCTCGCTATGGAGACGGTTCCTACCACTATCGACGCTTGGCTAAAGAAGGCCGTTACCTTCCAAACCCACATGGAGCGTGCTCGAGAAATCACCGCTCATCACAAAACCCCCACACGCCACACGTATCATCAATACGCTGCCCCCACCCCTGCCAAAGACCCCAATGCTATGGATGTCGATGCCGTCTGCCTCCAACAACTCACACCCGCCGAACGCGAACAATGTCGCAAAGAAGGCAGATGCTTCCGCTGTCGCCAGAAAGGACATCGGGCAATCAACTGCCCCACATTTCCCTCAAACAACCCAAGGCCGAAGAAGGCCGTCTGGAAGGTCATAGAAGTGGAAGTCGAGGACGAAGAAGAAGTCCCTCGACTGCAAGAGATAGACGATGAAGACGACAAAGAAGCACCCAAGGTGTCCCGTGTCGCCTTTACTTCCCCGGATTTTTGAAATGGAACGCTGCCTCGACGTCAGTAGTTCCTCCTTTTACGTGTGCACCTATACTTGTATCCACATCAAAGAAATCAATGCGTATTCCTCTACAACTCATTAATCCCTCGCACACCATGAAAACCGTCGACACTCGCGCTCTCATTGACAGTGGGGCAGACATTAACTGCCTTGACTGGGACTTCGCTAAAAGACACCGACTCCCCCTTGATAAACTCCCGACGCCCATCCCCGTAAACAATGTCGACCAGACTCCCAATGCCCAGGGAGCCATTCGCTATACTGCTTCCCTCTTCACCAACATCGATGGCATTTCTCAACACATACGCTTCCACATCATGCACTGCAGGTCCGAGAACGTGATTCTCGGGATGCCCTGGTTGAAACTTATGAATCCCTCCATCGACTGGTCGTCACAAACGATCAGTATCCCAGAAACGGTAGACGAATGAGCCTCCCTCTATCACATCCATGTCACTGATCTCAAGCGGCACGACAATGCTCAACCACGAGCACCCCCTGCGAAACCACCCCGCCACGTCATGGTCGAAACTATCCCCGACCATACTCTCTCCACGTTTCTCGACATGCCAGACGGGAACCTCTACGTCCGATGTGCGCTTCACGTCAACTCCTGCCAACGGGTTCTCAAAACAGGATCCCGATACCATCAGACGCACCCGAAGCTTGTTGCCAAGCTTACCACCGCCATGGAACTCGCAGCTGCCACTGAGAAGATGAAGCCGAGAATTACCCTTCCCGACGTCTATAAGGACTTCGCCCCTGTCTTCGCCAAAGAATCTGCCGATTCCCTTCCTCCATCTAGACCCTACGACCATGAAATCAATGTCAAAGACTTGTTTACTCCGAAGATCGGCAAACTCTACCCGCTTACTCCGGATGAAAAGAAAGCCACCAAAGATTTCCTAGATGAGAACCTCGCCGCCGGCAAGATCCGCCCTTCAAATTCTCCTCAAGCATCACCCTTCTTCTTTGTCAAGAAGAAAGATGGAAAGCTCCGTCCTTGCCAAGACTACTGGTACCTCAACGAATACACTGTTCGTGATGCCTACCCACTGCCATTGATCTCTGACCTCCTGGACAAACTCAAGGGTGCCCGTGTATTCACCAAGTTCGACGTACGCTGGGGATATAACAACATACGTATCAAAGACGGGCATCAATGGAAGGGTGCCTTCCTCACCCATAAAGGACTCTTTGAACCCATGGTTATGTTCTTTGGCATGACTAACTCCCCAGCGACCTTTCAATGCTTCATGAATGACTCCTTCCGCGATATGATCGCAGAAGGATGGTTAGTAATTTACATGGACGATCTCCTTATCTTTTCCCCAGACGACGCCACCCACACCGAACACACCCGCCGTGTCCTCCAACGGATGACGGAACTCGACCTCCATCTTAAACTGGAGAAATGCCAATTCGCCGTCCCTGAGGTCGAATATCTCGGGATGATAGTCAAAGAAGGACAGCTCGCTATGGATCCCATCAAGCTCGATGGGATCGCCAAGTGGCCGACGCCACAGAAAGTCAAAGACGTCCGTTCTTTCCTCGGTTTTGCTAATTTCTACAGACATTTCATTCCGGGTTATTCCAACATCGCTCGCCCCCTCATTGATCTCACAAAAAAGACGATGCCTTGGGTTTCGACGGCCCCTCAGCAGATCGCATTCGAACAACTCAAGGACCTATTTCTCCGTAAGCCCGTCTTGTTTATGCCTGACATCTCTAGACCTTTTGCCATGGCCACCGACGCTTCCAAATACGCGTCAGGCGGTATCTTACTACAAACGGACGCGAACGGGGATTGGCACCGCTGTTCTTACTTATCACAATCTTTCTCCTCCTCAGAATGCAACTACGATATCCACGACCAGGAGCTCTTGGCCGTTATACGCGGTTTCAAAGCCTGGAGGCAGTACCTCCATGGCTCTCCCTTCCCTGTCACAGTCTTCTCCGATCACAAAAACCTCACGTACTTCCGCCGCCCCCAGGATCTCAACCATCGCCAGGCCCGCTGGCTCCTTGATCTCGCGGACTACAACTACTCGATCACCCATGTCCCCGGTACTCAGCTTGCTGGCCCGGATGCCCTCTCCCGCCGACCGGACCTTCTCCCTCGCACCGACTCCGATAATATTGGTGTCATCCTCCTCCCCGATACCCTCTTTGTTCGACTCATCGACTCTGCCCTCTCGAATCACATCGCCTCCACCTCTGCCTCCGATGACCTCGTTCTCCATAAATTACAAGAGATCGATGGCTCCCTTCCTCCCACCTTTCACTCTCGCCTCGCCGATTGGCAATACTCTGACGGCATCCTCCAGTATCAGGGACATGTCTACGTCCCTCCCGACCGTAACCTTTGTCGCGCTGTCATCCAGCGCTCCCATGACCACGACTCCGCCGGTCACCCCGGCTACCTCAAAACCCGCCAGCTCGTCGCCTCTGAATTCTGGTGGCCAGGCCTTGCCTCCTTTGTTCGCTCTTATGTGGATGGCTGTGCCGTGTGCCAGCGCAACAAGGCTAACACTCACCCTACGACCCCCCCGCTCGTCCCTATTCCATCCTCCTGCTCTCGCCCCTTCCAACAGATTTCTTGCGATTTAATCACCGACCTTCCGCTGTCCGGGGATTTTGACTCGTTATTGGTCGTGGTGGACCACGGCCTTACTAAGGGGGTAATTCTTTGCCCTATGAAGAAGACTATCACTGCGGAGGGTGTAGTGGCCCTCTTTTTCCACAAAGTTTATCTCCGCTTCGGACTTTACAAGAAAGTCATCTTAGATCATGGCCCACAGTTTGCTTCTACCTTCACCAAGGAACTCAGACGCCTTCTCAACTACGACCTCTCCCTCTCCACCGCTTATCACCCTCAGACTGACGGCGAAACTGAATGCATCAACCAAGAAGTCGAAACTTATCTTCGCATCTACTGCGGAGATCATCCTTCTACTTGGTCCGATCACATCTCTCACGCAGAATTCACACACAACCACCGCCCCCATTCTGTCACCGGCAAATCCCCGTTTTATCTCATGATGGGATATGAACCCCGTGCCCTTCCCTCGGTAATTGCCGAAACCAATATTCCTGCCGTAGAAACCCGCCTCAAGGAGCTCACTGCCCTACAAGATAAAGCCCTCGTATCCCATGAACTTGCACGGCAAGTCATGGCATCCAGGTCTAAGTCGAAGTTCGTACCCTTCCAGAAGGGACAACGAGTTTGGCTGGAGGCCAGGAACCTTAAAAGGTCCATCCAAGATCCGAAATTCGCCGCAAAACGCGAAGGCCCCTTCATTATCTCCGACGTCATCTCCCCTGTTTCCTATCGCCTCCAACTCCCACAAATGTGGAAAATTCACAACACATTCCACGCTTCCCTCTTATCGCCCTATCACGAAAACGACGTCCATGGCCCGAACTTCCCTACGCCACCTCCGGATCTTGTCGAAGGACAAGAGGAATATGAAATCGAATGCATCATGCGGCATCGTGGTATGCCGTCGGCCCGACAATACCTGATCCGATGGAAAGGGTACTCAGCCAAAGAAGACTCATGGGAACCCAAGCGGAACTTGAAACATTCGTCGGAGTTACTAGAAGATTATAAAAAATGTCACCCTCGCGCTTTCTCCCTCTCATCCACTCGCCCACCACGCCGCGGATAAACCCTCTCCACCTTCTCCTCATGGCTATCGAGTTCACCAATGTCGACACCCCCGCTGCCGCACCATCCACCAACCCCAACACAGTCTGTCTTCCCTCTACCGACCCCGCGAGGGTCTCTCCTACTCGCCCCACCGCCCCTCAGCCTGTCAACTTCGCCACCCTTGTTGGCGATATTCCCCAGTCCCATGTCTCCCCCGTCTCGGGCAGGATTCAATCCTCGCCGTTGTTTACTCCTCCGCCCAATCGGGAACCTTCTCCCAGACCCCCCCCCGTTCTTAGGTGTCCATTGCCCCCAGCTCGTCTGTGTGCCCAGCTCGGACTCCCTCGTCGCTCACTCTGGATGGGACTCCCAAGTCCCCTTAGATGTCTCCACTCACTGCCACACCAATCGGCTTCGGGAGGAGCGGTTTACCGATGAGCATTACGTTCGCTTCCATTCGCTTATGTCTGATGACCGCCTTCGGGTTCCTATTAGCGTTTACTCTACCGATGGTTTGCCCATCTTTACTTGGTTCGAATCCGCGATGCAGATCAACCACATCGCTGCCTTTGTCTCTGGCCCTGGCCTGGTTTTCCCTCACACTACGCTTGGCAGGACCATGCAGGACTTCATTTACCACGCATGCTACCAGTTGTATTCACATGCCTTCCAAATGGGTTATGACTCCTTCCTCCTCGACGTCGATAACCACTTCCAAGACCTTGCCGCCATAGGTCGAGGACTTGGCAATGAAGTCTTACGGGATGGATCGCCTATTCATAGGCAAACCCTCAACGACTGGAGGACTGGTCGAAATGGCAGAGATCGCGTTTACCCTGGTCACCCCCGCTTCAATCAGCGGTGCTTCCAATGTCATTGCCTCGGGCACACCCAGTTATCCTGTCAACAACACATCTGTACTGGATGTCATCGTCATGCCCCTGGCCATTCTCTCACCCGCTGCCCAGAAGCCTCTCGCCCTCTTGCCTCCCGCCTCTCCTCTCCTCTTGCTCAGTCCTCTCCCACGTCCACATCTACACCTCGCTGCCCTCAAGCTGCGTTCCGCAACAGACAAATCATCTGTTGAGCCACTCCTCGCTGTACCTCTCGTCAGTCTTCCTCCTCCTCCCAACAATCTTATCACCCCGCGCCATCCTCGCCTCGCGCTCCCTCTCCCTACGAGGATGGAGATGAACTAGACGATGTTGGTTATGCCAACATCACCGGCTCCCCGGGACCTGCTTTTAGGGACTTGTAAGGAATCCTCGCCGTAGCTTCGGGTTACTAAGGGGGTAATGTTACGATTCGCTTCGCAGAACATATACTTTTTCTCTTTTATCAATATCGGACTAATATGTTTCACTTCTCATGCTTAAACTCGCTCCTTCCACGTCGTTCTATGATGTTCCACTCGTCTCGTAAGCATGCTTATTCCTTCACTGTGCAGGTACTCTTCATCTTCTGATCTTCTCACGCCGTATGCGCCGGCCCTTAACGTTTCCCTCTCACACGTGGTTTTGCCATTGGCCTTCTATTTCTAACGCCATTTCCCACGCTGACCCTTAACTACCGTGACACATAACTGTCACACCTTTACCTAGCTATATAAACCCTTCAACAGGGTCATCTCCTCTTTAGCTTAGTTCTACCTATGGTTTACCACCTAGATAGCACAAGCAATCCATCGAACTTACTCCTTGTGTCTTCGCTCTACCATTAAGTGAGCGCTTCACACTACGGCTCGTCTGCCCTCGTATGTCTCCACCTAGAATCCTTGACCTGCTCGACAAGCTAGTCAGCAGTTATCCCTTGACCCGTCAACACCCTTGATGGTACCCCTAGACCCAGCATCCCCACGGCTGGCCCACGTCGTTGTATACACGAACGACCAAAACCCCTTGACCCTGCTAGGCGTTAGTAGGTCTACGCGCGACCATACCCATGGCCACGTGTAACATTGCCTGCAGACCTTGTAGTTACAACACTAGAACTAGACTATCTATAAAATCTTCACCCTTTCACTATCAATGACAGTGAACACGTCTAATCTCCCACTTAGCCACCAATCAACTCCAGCAAGTGAGCACATTCATTGAGGCCTCTAGAACACGCTAATCAAAGCCTATACCTAGTACCTATTTCTTTTCACCAATCTCTTCTCCCTTTCACAGCCTACACTCCTTGGGTCAATCAGCAGAATCCCTGGGAACCAGTAGACACACCACCAGTAGCATTAGTAGAACCCATAGTTAAAGAGGAGTCCAGGGAGAACTCGCTAGCCAGAGCGAGCACAGAGAGTGAGAAAGACCCCAACAACTGGCCAGAGCCAGCAGTCACTGAAGAAGAGTTTTGGAGGATTCTAGAACAATATCTCCAGCCCGAAAGCTTTAGTAATGGCACAGAAGTCGACGTCATCGCCACCGATCTAAAATTCACTGGGGACACCTATTATTGGAACTCCATACCCTCCTACCACACCCTAAGCCCAGCAACAGACCTCGCCTCGCTTAGATACCCCACCGCCCCTATCCCTGACGTCATAAGGCCAGACCCTTTGGCTTGGCCAACCGCACCACGTAACATTTGCCTAAATGCAACCTTAGGCGCAGCTCAGGCAGAAAGAGAAATAAGCATCGCTAGAAGGCGATACAGAGAGACTACAGAAGAATCAGAAGACGAAGAGTCACATCGTGCAAAGAGACAGTGCCACGAATACCCACAAACGATTAGAAGGAACGATCGTTACAGTAGAGTACAGCTGAGAGTACAGCAAAGAAAGTCATACAAATACTAGCCAACCTTACCCCTCTTATACAATCACAATGTCTTTTATCCCTACCACAACACAAGATCTTCTTACCATCTTCACAGATCAAAATGGAGATAACCTTCAAGCCATCGGGCAATTTGCCCAGACAAAAGACCAGAGATACGAACATCTCACAAACGAGATTGTTACGATTCACTCGTAGGATGAACACTTTTTCTTTACTTTCTCTTTCAGACTAATACTTTTCATTTCTCACACTTAAAACTCATTCCTTCCATGTCGTTCTTCGACATTCCACTCATCTCATAAGCGTGCTTATCCCTCACTGCGCAGGTACTCCTTTCCTTCTGATCTTCTCATGCCACATGCGCTGGCCCTTAACGTCTCTTCTCATGTGTAGTTTTGCCATTGGCTTTTCCATTCTAATGCTGCTTCCTACGCCGGCCCTTAACCATTGTGACACGTAACTGTCACGACCTTTACTTCACTATATAAACCCTTCAACAGGGTCTCTTTACGTTCTCCTCAGCTTAGTTCTACCTATGGCTTGTTGCCTAGTTAGTACTAGCAATCCACTAGCCTTTACTCCTCAGTCTTCATTCTACTATTAAGTGAATGCTTCGCACTCTGCTCCACTGCCCTCATGTGTCTTTACCCTTGAATCTTCGACCCGTTTGTCAAGCTAGACAACGATAACCCTCAGACCTGTCAGAACCTCCTTGACGGTACCTAGACCCAGCATCCCTACAGCTGGTCTTGTGTCGTCATATACACGAACGACCGACCCCCTTCGACCCTACTAGGCATTAGTAGGTCTATGCGCGACCATACCCACGGCCATGTGTAACATCACCCCATCACTGTGATGTGATTCCTTATCTTTAATTACCGTTGACATCTTCCATTCCATCCACCCGCAGCAGATCAACAGCTGGTAGCCTCATGTATATATTAATCTCCATTACAGGCCAACTCCTCATGTCGATCATGTTGGGCCTAGGGGATGGACTTATGTAGATATGTATCTAGATTGGTACACAACATATATCTACACATAGAATAGTATATAAAGTGAGACTAGACAGAGCTCAGTCTCCAGTCTAGTCTCTTGTTCCCTCCTACGAGTCATACTTAAGATAGTTCTCTCCACTCGACGTCTAAGAAGATAGTGATTGCCTGCGAGATTTGTAGTCGCAACACTAGTCACTAGACTCAGTAGATCTACATGCGACCTTACCCAAGGCCATGTGTAATAGCATTCCATCACCATTTCCATGCCTGCCCTTAGACAGTTCCTACGCCAGCCCTCAATGAGTCTCCTCTCACTATATATACTCGTAAACCAAGCTTTATGCTCCCTTCTTTAACTTAGTTCTTCCTATGGCTTATCACCTAGTTAGATCTAAAACAATCCACTCTTGAACTCCTCATGTCTTCACTCTGCCATTAAGTGAGTGCTTCACACTCAGACTCCCTAGCCTTTGTGTGTCTTCACCCCTGAATCTTTAACCTGCCCACCAAGCTAGGCAGTGGTTACCTTGACCTGTCAACACCCTTGACAGTACTTTGACCCAACAACCCCATGTGTTACGATTTGCTTGCAGGACGAACACTTTTTCTTCTCTTACAATATCGAACTAATACTTTTCTTTTCTCACGCTTAACCTCATTCCTTCCATGTTGTTCTATGACATTCCATACATCTCGTAAGCATGCTTATCCTCCACTGCGCAAGTACTCTTTTCTTCTGATTGTTGCAACTACAATTTCTTGCAGGCAATCACTATCTTATAGACGTCGAGAGGAGACGATTATCTTAGTACTACTTTGTAGGCAGTGGACAAGAGAACTAGACTGGAGACTGAGCTCTGTCCAGTCTCGCTTTATATACTATTCTATATGTAGATACATGTTGTGTACCGATCTAGATACGTATCTACATAAGTCCATCCCCTAGGCCCAACATGATCGACATGAGAAGTCGGCCTGTAATGGAGATTAATATATACATGAGGCTACCAGCTGTTGATCTGCTGCGGGTGGATGGAATGGAAGATGTCAATGGTAATTAAAGATTAGGGATCACATCACAGTGATGGGGTGACTAACGTAAGGTCTGTGATGATTACAATGCAATTAAATACGTGTGTGTGATCAGTGGGACAAAAGGTGAAGAGTTAATAGTGAAGCCCACTGATCTAGAAGGGCCCGTAGATCCCCTGTGTCTAGCACAGTGTCTAAGTCGGGTTTTCCCTTGATAAGATAACGAAAGCGTCAGAGAACGCATAGAGAAGGGTGAAAAATATATAGCTGTAACACTGATCTTCTCATGCCGATTGCGCTGGCCCTTAATGTCTCTCTCTCACACGTGGCTTCTCTATTGTTCTTTCTGTTTCTAACACCACTTCCCACGCCGGCCCTTAACCGTTGTGACACGTAACTGTCACACTTCTAGTTTACTATATAAACCCTTCAACAGGGCTCTTCGTCCCTCTTCCTTAGCTTAGTTCTACCTATGGCTTGTCGCCTAGTTAGCACTAGCAATCCACTTGCCTTTACTCCTAAGTCTTCATTCTACTATTAAGTGAACACTTCACACTTGGCTCACCGCCTCCGTGTGTCTCTGTACTCTCGAACCTCTGATCCGCTTGTCAAGTTAGACAGTGGTTATCTACGACCCATCAACACCCTTGATGGTACCCTTGATCCAACACCCCCACGGTTGGCCATACATCGTCGTATACATGAACGACTGATCCTTTGACCCTACTAGGCATTAGTAGGTCTACGTGCAACCATACCCACAGCCACGCATAACAAAAGAACTAAGCTACCTTCTTGTCCAGGTACTATCACGTATGCTGCCCACCATGGCTTCTCACTGAAACACTCGAACCACTGATCCGCGTTGGAACCCTCAAGAACCTCCACATACTTCGCACTCTGACTCCTCTGACACCCCTGACGATCCCAACCAAGCATATTGGGACAAAGACCCCGACAAGCCTCTACTAGACTCAGATGAAGAACTTGCTACCCGCGACCTTGCCCATAGCTTCTCTGCCTCGGTGCAGATACCTCATCCCCAGACTCCCCCATCCCCGACACCCAGACGCCAAACTGGCCACATTTTCCCTCTGTTACATGTGGCCTTGGGTAAGGTCACGCGTAGACCTACTAATGCCTAGTAGGGTCAAAGGTTCGATCGTTCATATATATGATGACGTGGGGGCCAGCCGTGGAGATGCTGGGTCAAAGGTACCATCAAGAGTGTTGACGGGTCAAGAGTAACTGCAGTCTTGGTTGACGAGTGGGTCAAGGGTTTCAAGAGTGTAGAGACACATGAAGGCAATTAGCCGAGTGTGAAGCATTCACTTAATAGTAGAATGAAGACTTAGGAGCAAAGGCAAGTGGATTGCTGGTGCTAACTAGGCGATAAGCCGTAGGTCTAAGAACTAAGTAAGGATGATGTCCTTGTAAGCTACATGGAGGCTATCAACTATAAGTGAGGTGATAAGCCATAGAATCAAGAGACAAAGCGGAACGAAGTATTACGATTCGATCGCAGGACGAACGCTTTCTCTTTTCTTTCGCTATCGGACTAATACTTTTCCATTTCTCACGCTTAACCTCATTCCTTCCATGTCGTTCTACGACATTCTATACATCTCGTAAGTGTGCTTATCCTCCACTGCGCAGGTACTCCTCCTTTTCTGCTCTTCTCACGCCGCATGCGCCGGCCCTTAATGTTCCCTTCTCATGCATGGTTTTGCTATTGGCTTTCTACTTCCAACGCCATTTCCCACGCCGGCCCTTAATCACTGTGACATGTAACCATCACACTTTTTACTTCACTATATAAACCCTTCAACAGGGTCTTTCACTTCTTCTCCTTAGCTTAGTTCTACCTACGGCTTGTCGCCTAGTTAGCACTAGCAATCCATTTGCCTTTACTCCTCAGTCTTCGTTCTACTATTAAGTGAATGCTTCACACTTGGCCCACCGCCTTTGTGTGTCTTAACCCTTGAATCCTTGACCCGTTCACCAAGCTAGGCAACAGTTATCTCTCGACCCGTCAACATCCTTGACGGCACCCTCGATCTAGCATTCCTACAGCTAGCCTCACGCCGTCGTCGACACGAACGGCAGACCCCCTCGACCCTACTAGGCATTAGTAGGTCTACGCGCGACCATACCCACGGCCACGCGTAACACGAAGTCCATAAAGCTACATGGAGGCTTACGACTAAGAGTAGTCAAAGCACCACTGCGAGCAGATACGAAGAATAAGTATCTAAGTATCAGCAAGAAGGGGAAACGGTAAAAGGTGAGTGAAGAAGAGAGAATAAGGGAGAGTGGGAACGTAGCTCTACCTACGGAGTGAAGTACGGAGGTTCCTGGTAGCGCAAGAACGAAGAAAAAGGGAGGCTACAAATGAATACGTACTGAGCGTAGTCCATGGAAATAGGTAAGGAAGTGAGCACGAGTGAAGAAAAGGGAAAAGAGACATAGCTCCACAGCGAGACATAACACCCTCCAATCCCTCGCCCTCCGTTCCCCACTATGTCTACGAAACCCCTTGAACTTTGTATCGGCGCCCTGGAGCATTACAATGGCGATTACAAAACAGCCAAGCAATGGCTAGATTCCGTCGTCTTTTACCTCAATGTCAACGCTGAGGTCTACACCACTGACCCCAAGCAAATCACATTCGCTCTCTCATACATGACCAAGGGCCCTGCACTCACATGGGCCAACACCTTTCAAGCATCAAAGATCGCAGCCAATGGCTCGATTTCGATGGGCTCCTGGTCTGACTTCCGCAATGCCTTCATCTCAGCATTTAAACACCACGACACTACCGGCAACATGATTGCCTGGCTCACTGCCACCCACATGACCACCACCAAGAACGGCGGATATTCTCCTTCGCTCACTGAGTACAACACTCAGTTCCAGAACCACTATGCCATTGCTGGCATAGCAGACCACAACGTCCTCATCAGCTATTATTCATCCGCAATCCCTGAAGTCCTCATGCACCACATCTTGGCCATGGAGAAGGTCTCTACTACCATCGACAACTAGCTAAAGAAAGCCGTCACCTTCCAGGCCCACATGGAGCGTGCTCAAGAAATCGCTGCTCATCACAAGACTCCCTTGCACCACACATACCACCAGTACATCACTTCCACCCCCACTAAAGACCCCAACACCATGGACATTGATGCCGTCCAACTTCCTAGACTCACCCCCACGGAACGAGAACTCTGCTGAAAGGAAGGAAGATGCTTCCACTGCTGATAGAAAGGACACCGGGCAACTGCCTGCCCCACATTTACTTCAAACACCCTGAGGCCGAAGAAGGTCGTTCAGAAGGTCATAGAAGTAGAAGTCGAGGATGAAGAAGAAGTCCCTCGACTACAAGAGATAGATGATGAAGATGGTGATAAAGAACCCAAGGTGTCTCGTGTTGCCTTTACCTCCTAGGATTTTTGAAATGGAACGCTGCCTCGACGTCAGTAGTTCCCTCCCTTACATGTGCCCCTGTACTTGTATCTACATCAAAGAAATCGATACGCATTCCATTGCAACTCATCGATCCTTTGCACACCATGAAAACCATTGACACCTGTGCCCTCATTGACAGTGGGGCAGATATCAACTGTCTCAACTGGAACTTTGCTCAAAAGCATCGACTTCCCCTTGACAAACTCCCGACCCCCATCCCAGTCAACAATGTTGACCAGACACCAAACACTCAAGGAGCTATTTTCTACACCGCCTCCTTATTCATGAACATTGATGGAGTTGCCCAACACATACGATTCCACGTCATGCACTGCGGGTCCAAGAACGTGATTCTCAGAACACCTTGACTATGGCTCACGAACCCCTCCATCGACTGGTCATCGCAGATGATCAATATTCCAGAAACGGTGGATGAGTCTGCCTCCCTCTATCATATTCATGTCACCGACCTCAAGCGACACAATGATGCCCAACCTCGGGCACCTCCCTCAAAACCACCTCGCCACATCATGGTCGAAACTATCCCCGACCACACCCTCTCCACCTTCCTAGACATGACTGATGGAAATCTCTACGTCCGTCGAGCATTATACAATACCTCATGCCAACAGGTCCTCAAGACAGGTTCCCGATATCATCAGACTCACCCGAAGCTCATCGCCAAGCTCACTACCGCCACTGAACTCACAGCAGCCGCCGAGAAGGCCAAACCGAAAGTTACTCTACCAGATGTATAGAAAGACTTTGCACATGTCTTTACCAAAGAATGGGCCGACTCCCCTCCCCCATCTAGACCCTACAATCATGAAATCAACGTCAAAGACTCGTTCACCCTGAAGATTGGTAAACTCTACCCGCTCACACCCGACGAAAAGAAAGCCACTGAAGACTTTCTTGATGAAAACCTTACCGCCGGCAAGATTCGCCCCTCAAACTCTCCCCAAGCATCACCGTTCTTCTTTGTCAAGAAGAAGGATGGCAAGCTCCACCCATGCCAAGATTATAGGTATCTCAACAAACACACTGTTCACAACGCCTATTCTCTACCCTTGATCTCTGATCTCCTAGATAAACTCAAAGGAGCATGCGTCTTCACCAAATTCAACATTTGGTGGGGATACAACAATGTATGTATTAAGGATGGTCACCAATGGAAAGGTGCCTTCATTACTCATAAGGGACTTGTTACGATTCACTCGCAGGATGAACGCTTTTTCGTTTCTTACAATATCAAACTAATAACTTTTCTTTTCTCATGCTTAACCTCATTCCTTCCATGTCGTTCTATGACATTCCATACATCTCATAAGCGTGCTTATCTTCCACCGCACAGGTACTCCTTTTTTCTGATCTTCTCATGCCGATTGCGCCAGCCCTTAACGTCTCTCTCTCACGTATGGCTTCTCAACTGTTCTTTCTGTTTCTAACACTGCTTCCCACACCGGCCCTTAACCATTGTGACACATAACTGTCATGCTTTTAGTTTACTATATAAACCCTTCAACAGGGCTCTTCGTTTCTCTTCCTTAGCTTAGTTCTACCTATGGCTTGTCGCCTAGTTAGCACTAGCAATCCATTCGCCTTTACTCCTAAGTCTTCATTCTACTATCAAGTGAACGCTTCACACTTGGCTCATGGCCTTCTTGTGCCTTTGAACTCTAGAAACCCTTGACCTGCTTGTCAAGCTAGACAGCGGTTACCTTTGACCTGTCAATACCCTTGATGGTACCTTCAACCTAGCATCCCCACAGCTAGCCTTATGTCGTCATATATATGAACAACCAAACCCTTGACCCTACTAGGCGTTAGTAGGTCTACACACGACCTTACCCAAGGCCACGCGTAACAAAAGAACTAAGCTACCTCCTTGTTTGGGTACTATCACGTATGCCACCCACCATAGCTTCTCACCGAAACACTCAAACCACTGATCCGTGTTGGAACCCTCAAGAACCTCTGTGTACTTTGCACTTTGACTCCTCTGACACCCCTGACGATCCCAACCAAGCATATTGGGATGAAGACCCCGACGAGCCTTTACTAAACTCTGATGAAGAACTCACTACCCACGACCTTGCCCATAGCTTCTCTGCCTTGGTGCAGTTACCTCATCCCCAGACTCCCCTGTCTCCAACCCCCAGATGCCAAACCAGCCACATTTTCCCTCCGATCCCTCGTCCCCCGTTGCCCACTATGACTATGAAACCCCTCGAACTACGCATAGGCACACCTGAGTGCTATGATGGCGACTGCAAGACAGCCAAGCAATGGCTAGACTCTGTTGTCTTCTATCTCAATGTTAACACTGAGGTCTACACCACCAACTCTAAGCGCATTGCCTTTGCGCTCTCCTATATGACTAAAGGCCCTGCACTCACCTGGGCCAATACCTTCCGAGCATTGAAGATTGCAGCCAATGGCTCGATTTCGATGGGCTCATGGTCAGACTTCTGGGACGCCTTCATCTTGGCATTCAAACACCACGACACTACCGGCAATGCGATTGCCTGGCTCACCACCACTCACATGACTGCCACCAAAAACGGCAGATACTCTCCTTCACTTACTGAGTATAACGCTCAGTGTTACAGCTATATATTTTTCACCTTTACTTTGCGCATATGGACGCCTCCTTTATCTTATCAAGGGAAAACCCGACCTAGACACTGTGTCAGACACAGGGGATCTAACGGGCCCTTCTAGATCAGTGGGCTTCACATCCAACTCTTCACTTTCACCCCACTGATCACAGCACGTATTTAATACATCGTGATCATCACAGACCTCACATCAGTCACCCCATCACTGTGATGTGATCCCTTATCTTTAATTACCATTGACACCTTCCATTCTCCCACCCGCAGCAGATCAATGGCTGGCTACCTCATGTACTTATTAATCTCCGTTACAGGCCGACTCCTCATGTCGATCATGTTGGGCCTAGGGGATGGACTTATGTAGATA
>JBBPTX010000737.1:0-16978 GCA_038094595.1 Pulveroboletus aff. annulatus | reverse complement strand
TGGACGCAAACGAGGTCAGATATTTACCGTCGGGGTTGGGTGCTGTTTCGATGACGTGTAAAAGGCGCATGTTGGATATGTCGTATATGTAAATTTCGGCCTCGAGAACGATAACAAGCGTTTTGCGGTTGAGCTTGACTGCCAGAATGGAGGAAGGGAAGAGAAGCTCGCAAATCATGGACTGACGCTGAGAGTTGAGGATAAGTAGAGACAAATTGAGATGAGTGTGAACATGCCTTTGTATTTACGATCTGCAGTTTACGTGGGCTGGATTGAGGTTGATCTGCTGCGCCGACAAGCGCGATGAGCGAGGTGCAGAAGAGCATTTCCACTATTCCACGTGCGCCGTCATCTGAGGTACACCATTTGGCTGTGAATGTACGTCGTGTATCATGGCACTGCGAACGCACTCATGGTGTAGACTCTTCCGAACGGATCGCAATTGGTGATGCTATAACCTTTGCGAGTGCCGACCGAGATGCATCTACAACACAAATGAGAAATTCAATACAATAGCTAAATGGATTGAATGCATACGAGTAGTCTTGGTTGAAGTTTGCAAAAAGCATGTTGGGATTCGTTCTTTCCGCCATGTTGTTGTCGGCAATGGCGCCAAGTCAAGACTCGTGCTAGGCATCCTCCCTTCGGAAAGTGAACAAACATAGACAAATACATATACTCGCAGCCAATCACAGCTCGAGTTCGCGTTGCTTATTGTGCCCTTCGACAAGGTGATGGACGTGGTAATCGTCGAAAAGGTTGCCAGTGGTATCACTTCTTGTAGTGTACCTTCCAAGGAAAGGAACTCCGAATAGCAAGGACTGAGAGTCCCTTTGGTAGCTTCATATGTACTACTTCACCACTACTTTTTTCATGTGACCGGCTCGTTGTCCCAGTCGTCCACCTCTTTTGTGTTTCACGTCGACATATGGGCAAGTTCTGAGTCATCGGCTCGGCGCGGAAGACCGTCGACCAAATACGTATCCTTGCGAACCCACTCGCCAAATAATTTCATTCTTTTTCCTCCACCATGTTCTCCGCCGTTCGCCAAGTCGCTCGTGCCCGCATCTCGCTCTCTCTGCGCGCCACGTCCTCCCGCCTTTCTTCTCGTCGTACCGTCGTCAGTGCGTTCAGCCTCGTTCCGAATCTTTACGACCACGTCTAAATGATACGTACGCTATCCAGCCAAAAGGTACACTGTGGAACACGAATCTGTTGCTTTCGACGATGCTACCAATGTAGCAACCATCGGTGTCACAGATTACGCTCAAAAGAGTCTTGGAGACGTCGTCTTTGTCGACCTTCCCGCCATAGGCAAAAAATTCGCCAAAGGGGGTAAGCAACTCACGTCCAGGGTCATACGTCGAACGGAATTCACGCGGCTGAAACAATGCTTGTCGTTTCACAGACTCAATCGGTGCCGTGGAGAGCGTCAAGGCTGCTTCGGATATCGTTTACGTGGATTCTCTTCCTCAGAGATTTGAATGCTGAAAAAGGATTTTACGTCTAGTATGCTCCCATTTCGGGTGAGATTGTGGAGATAAACAAGAGGCTCGATGGCGAACCCGGCCTGGTAAACCGCTCTCCCGAAGACGAAGGTAATCAACCCTATTTGAAGACTACATAGTCACTGAGCTATGATGACTAGGTTGGCTTTGCAAAATCAAATTGTCTAACACAAAGGAGGTATGCTTTCAATGATCTCTTCAGCATCCCCTGGCTGAAAACACCAAAGTTCGATAAGCTGCTTACACCGGAGGCATATGCTAAGACACACGATCCCTAATGAACTCATCACGAAAAACAAGGCTTCAACCATACGTTTTACTGTATCCTTTAGCAACAGGGCGATACTGTGGGGAGTTGCTTCTAGAACACGGGTCGTGCGTATTTAGATGAGTTGGATTGATCGCGCACAAATGTCTCATGTAGAGACTCCAGTCCTAGTGATCGCTATGTGTTAATGCGGTCGTGGAATTAGCGTTTAATCTCCCATGTTTCTTGCACATTTTATCAAGGGGAACACACGTCCTGAGGTCCCAGGATGCATTATCAACCCCGCACTGATGTAGTGCATATCAGATCAACGGATCAACGGAGGTAGTGCGACCTGCGCTGGGTCAGCAAACTCGGCGCATGTTTCTCTAGCATTCTCAATCGAAGATCAAAGGTTAGAGAGGGCACATGTCCGATTCACATTTCAGCTTGACGATGACTGATGTCACCCTCGATGCAAACACGAACATTGAGTAGCAGTACTGGTAGAATGCTAGATGTCACATACCGGAATATATGCGGTGTATACAAGGACTTTAACATGCCTGGCAGCTCTCTCTGCCTCCATCTCAGACGACTTCAGGGCAGCGCTGATGCCCATTGTCTACCGGGAATTTTGATCAGATGCCAACAAAAGATATATTTTCGCCTCCGCAAAAGGACCTTTGTTCCTTTGATTTAAATCACGGGGGGATCCCCGCTTATCCGATGTAGTCCTCAGAATCACCCCCATACCAGCCAATCCGTTCTTCCACCTGAAAAGACATTGCAGTCCCTTGATCCAGTAATCATCGGCAACTTCCGACACATCCGAGTCGATGGTTTTTCGGTATAGGATGTGGTGCTCACCGTGATGCCCAAAAAGGTCTGGAAAACGAAAAATCTGGATCCGCACGACCTTTCGTCTCCCAGACGTCCTCGTGGCGCACTGGCACGCCGTTGCGACAGTTCCCGAAGTTGGTAGACTTTAAGTCGTGGATCGATTGCATCAGGTTCATCCTTCTCTTTTTTATGGCAAAAAGGAGAGAGGGGTACCCGGTGAAGCGAAGAGTCAAGTCATCAGACAGGCAAAGCTCTTGATATTTTTGTTCCTTCCAGTTTTCACATTCGTGGTGGCCTCGAAAGGCCTCCTCTTGGTTCATGGACCGGGTTCAAGTTGAATTCGGTGAGGTAGAAGGCATGCTTCTCATTTGGCATTGGGAATCCTTTCATCAAGCTCGAAGATTGCTTGAGGTTGAAGGAATCTGCATGTAGATCTGCGGAATGACCATGGTCCTGATTCATGGAAGCATCTAATCGCGTTAGACCCTAGTTGAGAACGGCGGCCTGAGGTTCGTACTCCGATGATGGCCAAGTCCGAGAGCTGTGACTCCGACAGCTGCGAGACCACCACCGACTAACTTTGGCGTAGGAGACGAAGACTTGACACCCGGGCCGAGATGCATCACGAGCAGGCCGCACCGATTATCTATATTCAGACCCAGTATCATTATCCCCCGTTCTTCCACCCAATTACTCCGTCTTTCCTAGCCCATACCACTCGATGAATCGGACTCGACAACTCCTTAAAAATGCCTTATCGTATTTCATACCAAAGTGGCCTGACGATAAAGGTCCGATCGGCCAGGTAATGCGCACCATCATGATTTCTTCGAAATACTGTGGTCATCACTAATACCGAAACAAATAGCATCCACCGTCGAGCACTGAACCATCTGCTCCACTCGACTTCGAGAGCGTCCCCCGTCCACCAGATCTCACAAACGAGATCGTCAAAATCGACGATCGGGTTTGGGTTGGGGGTAGTGTCGGAGATGTGTACAGATGCTGGTACCGAATCAGTGGTTCCGAACCAATGGAGGTAAGTTAAGCAGGTCGCACAACTGGCATAGCTTGCTATTTATTAATACTACTACTTAGGTTGCGGTGAAGGCTTTGCGGTTCAAATCTACGATAGATGGTGATACAAAAGAGAAATCCGTATGCATATCTCATCTTTCGTGAAAAGATGTGATCGAATCGTCTACAGATGCTCCGTCAAGAGCTTGGGATCTGGAGAAGGCTAGAACACGTCAATATCGTTCCATTTCTTGGTATCGCGACCGGCTTTGGAATGCATGAATCATTATCGTTGGTGTCGTCGTGGATGCCCAATGGGACTCTCAACAAGTTCTTGGTGAAGTACGACGACAGTCTAGACATGGTACACCGACTACGCATTGTACGTTTCTTCCTACGCCTCACTACGCATTTCGCTTCTAATGCTGCCATTTGCAAAGCTGCTTGATATTGCTAATGGGCTGAACTACTGTAGGTCGCCATTGTCATTCTCCAGTTCCCAAAAGATAATGGGCTATAGTGCATTCATTTTCAATTGTCCACGGTGACCTGAGTCCTGTACGTGGACCAGCGATCATCAGGGCTTTTCTGGTCTAATCGTAAGATAGAATAACGTCCTACTTGATGCAGATTACACTGCACGTTTGGCTGATTTCGGGCGTGCTTCTTTTGTGGGCAAAGTCCCAGAAGCATTGGGCTACCTTCAGAAGTCTTTTACGGGACCGGGAGTCTGGCGCTTCGTCGCACCGGAGCAAATCGATTCCGAAACCAAGCTGGACAGGACAACCAAAAGCGACATATACTCTTTTGGATGTGTTGCTCTCCAGGTGGGTTCAGGGTAAACAAATATTGAGCAGACATCAATTTTTGTAGGTGTTATCCGGACAGCAACCATGGTTCGAAATTCGTCACGAGACGTCCATCATCCTACAGTTGCATAAAGGTCGTAAGCCAAGTAGACCGAAGTCCCGAACGATCGACGACTCGCACTGGAATCTGATTCAACGTTGTTGGTCATCGCCGCAGAAAAGGCCGAAAGCAGATGCCGTTATCCTCTCCGTAGAAGGGTTCTTGACCAGTCACTCTCAATCCTTACCTCTCCGCGACTTACTTCCTTTACCGGATGACGCCTTTGATTCTTACAAGCGACTAATGGCGTGTAGTCCAACGATTTTACAGCATTTGTGGGTGGCTGCAGAGGCCTGGGTCCAAGATGCTGAAAAGCGTAACCACTCTTCTGTCTTGGAGGCTTATAGGATCGCACTCCATGCACTAGATCACATCACTTCCTTCAACTCCTCAGTGGATTCCCGGCATGAGGCGATGCAAGCAATAGTGGCCGATCTACCCAGTGACGCGTTCTCATGTGCTGTGAGGCAAGGTGACTACAAGGTGGCTGTCGAGTTACTCGAGCAAGGTCGAGGAATACTGTGGAATCAGCTCGCGCGCTGTGACATGTCGCTAGCCACGCTGGAGAGTTTAGGGGATCGAGAACGAGAGCTTGCGAAAAGATTCAAACAACTAAGCAAGAAACTTCGAGAGCATGCTGAAGGGAGGGTTGGCGACGACACTGGCTCATACTCGTGGACTCAGAGGGAATGGCAATCAGTGGTGGACGGGATTCGCCTTCTGGATGGATTCTCACGATTCCTCTTACCTCTCCGTTTTGATGACCTTCAACGAGCTGCGGAATGCGGACCCGTCATCATCGTGAATGCAAGCAAGCACTCCTGTGACGCTCTCATTATTCTGGGAAATCGCCTACCCATTCACGTTCCCCTCGATGACGTTTCTCAACTTGTTAAGGACATATTGACGCTCACCCAGGACCCGTATGCATACGGGGATAAAAGGGAGCCCTGGGTGAAGGAGATACTGCGGGACTTGTGGTCATACGTGGTCGAACCAATCATCACCGTGCTTCAGAAGGACATCCAGCTACCTGTTGGATCACGTATATGGTGGTGTCCAACATCGAAATTCACCATCCTCCCGTTCCATTCAGCTGGTCTGCACAGAAAAGGCAGGCAGAATCTCATGGATATGTACACCTCTTCGTACACACCATCTCTCTCGGCTCTCATTCGGGCACGTGACCGTGTTTCTTCTCAGCGGGCAGCTCGTGACTCCTTCGAAACTGCGAACATACTCTCGTTTGTTGCCGTTGGTCAGGTGCGGCCGAGCTCAAACACCAATCTCCTCGAGCTACCAGAGGTGGCGCGTGAAATTGACATGATCCGCAACGAGGCGAACAAGGCTCCGAGTGTGCACTTTGACACAGTCACCGGAGATACTGCCACCATCGAGGGTGCCATACAGGCGTTCCGTGACCACCGCTGGGTCCACCTCGCCTGCCATGGTGCGCAACACCCGGAAAAGCCATTTGATTCGTGGTTCGCGATGGGCGATGGAAAGCTGACACTGATGCGCATCATTCAGGAGCGCTATATGAATTCTGAATTTGCCTTCTTGTCAGCGTGTCATACTGCGGTGGGAGACAAGTCGACGCCGGATGAGGTGATCCATCTCGCGGCCGGTATGCAGTTTGCGGGATTCGGTGGGGTAGTTGGAACGCTGTGGCGGGTGATGGATGATGCAGCTGTATGCAAGGTAGTTGCTCGGTTTTACAGGGAGATGTTTAAACATCAGGTGATTGATTTCGAACATGCGGCTGCGGCATTGAACCTTGCGGCGGCAGAGTCAGCCGAGGAAGTGCCATTGGAGAATCGAATTGTTTTTGTACACATCGGTGTTTGACGTAGGTAACTTTTGCCCACAGTGGTAGTTTCTATGTCCTGGACCTATTGAGTTCTGATGGCACCATGACGCTAGCCTCTGAGTTATTTTCGGGTGGGTTTTCCTTTGGCTTGAACCACCGTTGCATGAACTATCGATCATTCCTTGTACAGCTTGTATCAGGAACTAGGTCTATCAAGCTCGGTTCTGAAACTCATCGTGCTTACTTCTGAGACAGCTTTCACGACTTTGGTCCGATTCCGTGGGTTTGGGGTGTGGAAGGGTGATTTATGAGTGTCGGTAGATGAATCATCCTTTCAAAAACTTCAAGTTTGAGCTTGGAGTTTTCTTCGAGTTCACCTCTCATCGAGATGATCCGCCGACGGGGAAGAACACCATATATGTATGTGGTTTGTTCGCATTATTCGGGTGAATGGGTCAGGCATGAAAGCAACGAGTTGAGTAAAAAGTGAGGGGCGTTGGGTGCGTCGGTGCAAAAGCAAATTGGGTCGTGTCGGCATGATCTCCAGCGGCTCCGCTGATCGTTCACTCCACGTATAATCGTGTACCCTGGTGCTCCAAAACGTATCTGGTCGCACAAAGCGACCCAGGCATAGTACCTTTGGAAAATGTCGACATAGTGATCGTGCAAACCCTGCTTCGTCAATTGCACGACCCGGCCCTGTGAAATTTCGTTCGATGCGGCTCAAGAAAACTATCGTGCCAGAGATCCCTTGGTCGCAACGACAGCGCTGGATTTCGAGGTGATAATCGAAAAAGAGATCGATTCTGGCAGGCTAAGTTTGACCCGGATAGCCTGTGGCAGCCCTGAGTAGTCACTCGTACGACCGGGACCGGGGCTGGCTTTCCGAGGAGCATATACGAACAACGACGACCCTAGAAAGCATCCTAAGACGAGTTAGCACGCGGCGCAAACATGCAAGATAGTTACCATGACATCCCAGAACGCTCGGACGACGGCATATCGACACATCAAACGCTCAACGTCGAGATATCGTCATAAAAGGTCTGGCTTTCTGTTTCCCTTTAGTAGTGACGGACGGGCTTACCAAATCACATCGCGAGGGACGGAGATGAGCGTGCAATCCATAATGGGGGGTTTCTTGGCGCTGATTAAATACCAGGGTCCTCCGGGCCCGACCTGGACCTCTTTGCTCTCATCTTCGTCCTATGGGGGCGACAGTAATGGCGATGGCGATAGGATACTCATTATCCTTGTTCTCCACACTCAGGCTCCCCCACCCCCTCCTCCTTACCGTAGTGCCGTTGTACTACCGTTGTCGCTCTCCTCCGTGTAGTTGCACCGTCGTCAGCGTCGTCGTGGTCGTCCGTGTCGCGGTGAGGCAATGGGCGCGGCTGAAATCAGGCGGATGGGACTACATTTGCACGAACGGTAGTTGACGTCGTGGAAACCAGCGAGGGCGTCGTCGGGCACTGTTGAGGCGGCAGGAAGGTGTGATGTGGGGCGAGTGCACCGTGACGGATTTCGACTACCAACGTTAACGTCACCAACGCGGGAGCGGGAGCATGCGACTCACCAGCGGCGGCCCAGAAACGAGGCCGCGTTCAGTGTTATGAGTTAGTACAGTTGCCAATTAATATCGTAACTTCAACCGTTCCGGGTCCGCGATTTAGCATGGCAACCTGCCCTGTGTTGCGGATAAGTTTTGGAAGCCGACCTCCATTATGGCGTTATTCTTAGCAACGCAACCACCCCTGCGTTATGTATGCGTTAGGTCACTTTCGAACGTACAACAACTGGTAGATCTTCTTCCCACGGCGTCAATTCTCACAGCTTGACAACGACACTTTGGACATTTCCCACACCTATGTCCCCTACCATCTACATCCAGCCTGATGGTCCAGGAATAAATATATATCAGGTATCAGGCCTTCAAGCTTCAGGACCAATGCATTTGGTAACCAGCCGATTTTGACCGTTCCCCTGGAATACTCCTCACGATGGTCACTGATCAGAGTCCGCAGCCCCCAGGGCCCAGGGCGACAGCCAAAATCGGCTAGCCAAGAGACTACTGACAGTAATACAACTGGAACTCGAGCGCTTTAGTGGCTGAATCACTGACAGTGACAAATGCAGCCATTGTCTTATGCGCGCTACCACTAATAAATCAGTATTAATAGTAGAGTCATCACGGCGATATACGTATCTGCAGTGTCACTCCTCAGGCTCTCAGGTTTGTACTCCACTGGTATTCATTGGCGAATCTGAGCAACATTTAGCGGTAAATACAGCAACGTTCCCAAGGCATCATGAGCTCGGAGTTCACTCCAGATCCAAGCGACTCTATTATTTTGTGAGTAATATCATGAAATTACTACCCACTCACTCGAATTATTCTCTGGAAAACAGCGTTATGGGACCTCCTGGCTGCGGCAAATCGAATGTGAGTAAATTTGCCATAGTGTGAATACTCGTATTGAGAGACGATCAGTTCATCAACAAGCACCGAGTCGCTGAGAACTCAGAGAGCCCCGGGCCCGAGGCGGGGAACCTCCCTTCAGATATCCTAGCACACACCGAGGATGGGATTGACGGCAATCGTCTTGTATTGGTGGAAATACCCGGATTCGGCGATCCGCATCTGTCAGATACCGCAATCCTAAGGAAAATCGCCGACTGGCTCACCAGTAAGAAGTACGTGGCATGAATAATTTCTCGCCCCCCAACTTGAATACCAACGGCGTACACATAGACATCCTAATGGTGGGGCGCTCACACTCACCGGAATAATCTACCTTCATCGGATCACCGACAACTTTACATCCGGTTCTGCGTACAGGAATCTCGAGATGTTTGGTCAGCTCTGCGGCAACTTACCTCTACGCCGAGTGTGTCTTGTCACGACTATGTGGGACACTCTGGACGACAATGGAACGGAAGAGAAGAAGAGTGTTGATGCAAGGAGGGAGAAGGCAGAGACCAGGCAGAAGGAGCTCGATGACCGACTCTGGCAACCGTTAATAGCAGGTGGTGCCGTTTCTGAACGGTTTGACAATACGCGCATCTCGGCACTTCGACTGGTCAAGAAGCTCATAGGTGTGGGGGTTGGTAAAGTCGAGCTTCTCTTTCAGAATGAGCTTGTTGGACAGAACAAACGTCTGGACGAGACCGAGGCGGCGAAGGTTCTTTATTCTCGGCTGGAGAAACTTTCTGCGGCGCAGAAGAACACGCTCAAGGAGTTCACAGATGAGGTAAAGGCGCAAATCGATCACGCTTTGACTGAGAGTCTGCAGACAGAATGCGAGAAAATCAACAAAATGTTGCAGAAGACGGTAGAAGAAATGGAGGGGCTGAAGGTCCCATTCTCCAGGCGCGTATGCCCCTGGCTCTTTGGACGAACATCTCATACAGTAATTTTTTCCTGCTACTTTTATTCCGTGGAGCTTTGATGAAATCCCGCCTACAGAAAACTGTTCAACTGAATCTACCTGAAGCTGCGTTGCCTACATCCAAATCGACTCCCTTTCCTGCCGCCATCCGCACTCCACAAGATCTCACTGGCTTCATTCCCTCAGATGGCAAACGGTTCTCGGAGGCAGGAAGATACAGCGATGTCTATAAACGTCTGCTCCAGAGCGACGGTATGTCGAAGGAGGTTTGACCCACGTGTACACCTCAAATTGCACATGATTTACCTATTTGCTAGGTTGCAGTGAAGGCGTTTCGATTCAGGTTTGAAATAGATGATCCAAACGACAGATATGCCAAGGTGGCCCATTTTCCAAAAATATCAAAGTCACTGAAAACGCTTCATAGATCTTTCGTCGAGAACTTGGACTTTGGAGGGTACTCGAACACGAGAATGTGGTTCCGTTCCTAGGTATAACATACGGATTTGGAATGCAGGGTACGATGTCGCTGGTATCATTATGGATGCCCAACGGGCATCTCGGTGAGTTCTTAAAAAAGTACGACGCCAATCTGGAAGTAGGGCACCGACTCCAGCTTGTGAGTGTACTTCACTGCAATACCTTCCACATCTGCCAACAACACTTTTAGCTCCTTGATGTCGCAAGAGGGTTGGAATACTGTATGTCCTCATTACTACTGAGAACATTAAGGATAACAGCGCCATAGTGCACTCGTTCCCGATCGTCCATGGCGATCTTAAATGCGTACGTGAATTAATGTTGAAACCTCCGTTGCTTATTTGAAAAACAGAACAACATACTCCTCGACGAACATTACACTGCTCGCTTGGTAGACTTCGGATGTGCTTCATTGGTGGGCCAGATTCCTGAAGGACAAACTTTTCTTCAAAGATCCAGCCTGAGTGCACATCCGGGGTACTTGCGCTTCTGCGCCCCAGAGCAACTCGACGGAGACAAGTCTTGCTGGACAACCGAGAGTGACGTATATTCTTTTGGTTGCATCGCCTTTCAGGGAAGTCTGTTGAATATTCCTGATACGTTGTTCTGACGGTCCTACAGGCATTGTCTGGGGAGAAACCGTGGTCAAAATTACAGGATACACAGGTCATCTTGCACTTGGCAAAGGGCGAGAAGCCAGGTCGACCGAGGTCCCGAACAGTGTGTGATCTACACTGGCATTTTATCAACCGGTGCTGGTCACAGACTGCAAAGAAGCGACCTTCCGCCAATGTGATAGTATTTTCCTTACAACGTTTTCTGAGCGACTCCCCACCGCTCGGATCCCTTCGTGATTTGGTACCATCATGGTCGGGTCAAACCAGGACCTCCGAGTAGAATTTAGTGTATTTGTTCTTGGACAGCTGACCGGGACTAGTTGTAGGTCTACTAGTTTCTTTTGCATTGTATGTTAGCTTTGTTTGCCAGTATTATGTATGTATGTCCGGCCGTACTGGCTGTACACAATGCGGCTAGAGATGTCGATAGACGAAAAAGGAGCTGGCATGCTAGAATCCTCACGTCGCGTGCATGGTGCAGACTTGAACTCGTGCCGAGTTTCCGATCGCGTCGAGGACTAGTGAATTGAAACTCCGCTCCGATTTCACTGCCGCTACTTCCGAGCTTTCTCCGCCGAGTCGATCACCGAGACCACACACCAGTACTAGTGTGAGCAAGGACATCGCGCTCTCAAGAACTGTGTTAGTCCCAGGTTCTACCACTCTTGTCTCATTTCCGTTCTAGGTACACGCGTATTCGTGACAAGGTGTATGGATTTGCAACGGAGCACAAAGCAATCAGAATCTTTACTAGTACAAGTTGGATCCTCCAAGTCCACCTTGTCACCCTTGAATATCATCGCGTCATCAATGACTGCGGTGAGTCACATGGCTCCACCCTTTCCCAACACGATTAACCTGAACCCCAATGGCTCAAATACATGACCAACCGTCTCAGCGAGTGTGACATCTGTCACTGTCACGCACTACGGGGTCTTTCCGCTGTTATCGTATTGTGTGACGTGACAGATACTACGCTTGCTACACAGATGCACCCCAGTCCTACTCGCCGTATCGCCTATTCACTGGCAGCTCCGCTTTTGGCTGTCTTCAGAGCACGTTGATGTCACATCTAGACTTCCACTGGATGTTTCGCGACCATTGTGGACAAAGAGTCCTTGGTCAAGGTGCGTTTCTATTTGACATGATCACTCATTACGTCGACCAACACCACCATGCAGGCTATCATTCGTCGGTGCTCCAATCACATCCAAGGGCTCGTCATCACTCTTCTAAGTTGTTCGGTTGTTTACTCGTTTACTCGTCGATTCCCTTACAAAACGTGAATAACATGCTCATTAATTACCTCTACTCCGCCCTGAATGTGAAGCTCGTCTCGATCAAGATTGGGGAATACAGCTAGATGTCCCCAGTCACTGTCGCACCCCCATCTATCTTTTATCACGACCCCCTGCGAACCGAAGATCAAACGTTCTGTTTCCCGACGCTTCCCAACCTCTCTCAGCGCATTCCCAACTCCTCCGCAGTGCATACACTCTCTTCGGTTTTCTGCTCTCAAGCTTGTTTTGGAAGGCGTGGACAGTCTCCCCCAGTCTGTCATACATCTCGACATCCTTGAGACTTTCGCCCGCCTTTTGCACCTTCGTGAATTGTATATCGACGTTGGTCACTCAGGTTTCTTTGGTCTGTAACTGATCCTCGTTTGTGATCCCTTGTTTGAACCGGAATATCACCTCTGAACGTCCCCGGAAACCTCATCCGGATCTTGATACGCCTGCTTTCCCTGTGGGTGTGCAAGGAATGTCCCTGAGATGGCTGACACGGACATGGACTCTGTCGATCACAACATGAGTTCGATGTCCGCGTTTCACAACTCTCGTCGATGATGCGGATTCCGTGAGTGGGTATGTTTTTCATTTTTGGCTGATAGTTTAAGCAGGGCGGAACACCGATAGAGAAATGCGCTTAAGATGGCTTGATCTAGATCGCCCTCGGACTCGGACTCGAAACTTTGGAACCCGGTGGATCGTCAAAGCAGGTATGTTGAACAATCGAGCGCGGATCGATGACTCATATAATAGCCAGCCCTGCAGCGGCGCCTGGCGCCTTTTCTCGCTCGTACCTGTGTCCTATTAGAAAACTGCTCATTGACGCTCGTTGTCACATCCCTTCACTCTTGCCTCAAGATATCAAGTCCAATATTAGAACGTATGCAATCGTCTTCATTCCGTATCATAGTTCCCGTGTCGTTTATGACGCTGCGTGGATGGCACTCGGCCCTCTATCATAGTACGCGTTCGTGCCTCGTCTACCGTGGTCATCTCTCAAGTTCTTGTGGTCTAGTCCTACCCCGCTTCAATCCATCCCTGTCCCCAAGGTCCGTTTTTCCCTGCCGCACTAACACCTTTCATGGCTCGATTTTTCTTTGGTAGCATAGACCTCGGTTGCTGCACAGACACCCACCTGTGGAAATGCTCGCGGAGCCTCAGATAGGGGCTCGAATGCTTGACCAGATCTTCCTTTGGGCTCGCAAGAGAAAGGCGCGGCGTCGGCGGACGGGTACCTCGTATTATACGAGTTGTGTGTTCCAGTCCGAGGTGATATTTTCACTTTTTGTCCCAACACAGCAACAACTGCCAGGTGCGTGACTACACAAGATTTCAAGGCTACCATGATCCGATTGGTGGTCCCGGTAAGACCACCCAACCCTCGCCAGATGACACTTGGAATCAATAATATCCGGTATTTTTGGCTGTCCCACGATTATCATGGTCCAGGAATTCCCTAGGGCAGTTCACCATGCCATCCGAAGCGCTACATCAGCTGCAAACTAGACAAGGTATGTAACCTCACGGATTCTATCTTTTATCTCACTTCACTCAACTGACTTTGGCATACCCGCACACAAAGTTCGCTCACGTTGTCTCGTGACACGTGCTGACGGACTTGGACTCACCGGCAGCGCTTCGGTCTTGCTAAGAGGTTGATATCATCGCTTCTCGGTAATACCCCATCACGCAGCCCATGTTCATGAGACCAATAACTGAATTCAATTTCATACTGGGGGATATATTCATGTACACTGAAGAGGAAGAGAGCCGGATGACACAGCAGAACGACGAAAATGTGACATAAAAGAAACATTGACGCCAACCCAAAAAGAAACGAAAGGTGCGTGCTAGTGTACTTCGTGCAGAGATGGAGACCATTAATAAGGATTACAGACGTCGACGTCGAGAGCTAGGATAAGATACACAGCATCCTTCGTCATGCATTACCTGGTTAAGATCAGCTCGGATCTAGCAACGATGAAGTCAATGCATACGTGATGGGCCATCTGCAACGGCTTGACTCGACCATGACGACACCGAGTCACAAAGCGGTTGGCGGGGTGGAGATTCGTTCAGGAACTGTTGCATAGATGCCACCATCTCTTCCGCAGCAGGTCGTGACCTTGTTCGTGACCAGCACCGTCGGATTAATGTCCAATGGGAGCGATCTAGTGGTTGACCCTTTGGTTCGCCCGGGTTTTTACCTTTTGACAGGCGTACGACAACCTCTGTATCTTTCTTGACCTCCGACCACGGCTGTTTGCCGGACAACACCTGCAAGGACATCAGGATGGAAAAGATCGAGCATTTTGACCGATGTACTTCCCTGAAGGGCAATGCATCCGAATGAATACACGTCACTCTTGATTGACCAAGTTGTCTCGTTTGACATGATTTGTTCTGGGGCGGTCCAGCGCAAGGCTCCCGGACGTCTAGTGGACCTTTGAAGATAAGCCAGCGCCTCCGGAATGTCGCCCACCAAGGAGGCATATCCGAAATCAACCAAACGGGCAGCGTAATTTTCGTCCAGAAGTATGTTATTCTGTTCATTACATCAATAATAGCATGGAGTAAATAAGCAGACTGACGTGCAGGGTTCAAGTCACCATGGATAACCGGGGGCTTGAATGAATGCACTATGGTGTGTTATCCTTGCCATCTTTTAGTAATATGAAAGGGACGTACAGTAATTTAGCCCATTTGCAATGTCTAGAAGCTATTGTGGGGTCAAAGATCAGGAAAAACGTGAGGTCAGACGAACGTACAAGCTGGAGCCGATGCCCCACATCCAGCCTGTCACTAAACTTGGAAAGGAAACAGTGGAGAGATCCATTGGGCATCCATACTGACACCAACGACATTGAACCACGCATTCCAAACCCATACGCTATACCTAGAAAGGGAACCACATTCGCGTGGTCAAGCCTCCTCCAAATCCCCAGTTCTCGGCGAACCATCTATAAAGCAGATGAAACTATGCTTGTGGGCTTTAAAGAAATAATTACCTTGATGGACTTATCGTCCGTATCTCCGTCCATCGGAGACTTGAATCGGAACGATTTTACTGCAACCTGATAAGGAAGTGAATTTCGCAAAATGGGTAGCGTATGGCATGGGTCGGACCTCCATCTGCGAACCATCAGCTCTATACCAACATTTATAGACATCACCAAAACTTCCGGCAGCAACGTAATGATTGTCGTTTTTGGATATGTCAGAACTAATATCCGACGGGGGGGGAAGGTCGTCGCTAAAGAGATTTGAATTGGATGAGGTTGCGTCGTTGTATGAATCCACAGAAGGGAGCTCATCGAGCCGAACAACTTTATTAGACCCGCACGGAACAGAAACAATGGATTGAACTTACTGCGTGCGATTTTCGTCCAAACAGCCAGAGGAGAATACGCCTAGAAAGTGGGATTTCCATCGCTTTCATTTCCTCAAAAGTCTTTTGTAACATTGCGTTGACTCTTTCGTACTCTTCCTCCAGGCTGCTAGCCAGAGACGGGTCATTCTGCGTCTTCGCCTCATCTGCAAGTTCCTTGAGTGTGTTCCTCTGCTCTGCGAGAAGTCTCTCGGACCGAGAATATAGAACTTTGCCCGCCTCGGTTTCGTTCAAACGTTTTTTCTGTTCTACCAGTTCTTCCTGCAAGAGAAGCTCATCTCTATGGCTTTCCGCGTCTATGAGTTCGTCTACAATTTGAAAGGCAGAGGCGGGACGATTGTCAAACCGCCTAGCAATGGCACCTTCCACTATCAGTGGATGCCAGAAGTCGTCAATGAGTTCCCTCTCCCTTCTCTCTGCCGTTTGTCTATCCCTCATCTTGTCCCACATGGTGGTGACGAGACGCACTCGATGTAGAGGCACATTGCCGCAGATTCGGCCAAACATTTGGAGATTCTTGTGAGCAGGACCAGACACATGACTGTCGGTAATTCGGTGAAGATAGATTATCCCACTGAGCCTGATTGTCTCGCCATCTGGATACCTTTTTGTATGCAATTGTGTCATGGGAGGTGAGGAGCTGCTCAAAATATTGATCACATACTTCTTTGTGAGCCAGTCGGCAAGCATTTTTAATATCGCCGTGTCAGGTCGATGTGTATCGTCGAATCCGGGTGTTTCGACCAACACGAGACGAGAAGTGTGGCGCTGAATAACGCATGGGGTGATTTTCGGGATCACGGAATCGAGCTCGCTTGCTTTTCGTTTCTCTGGGCTCCCAGTGAGGGTGTTTATGAACTAATCATTTCTCAGCGAGCATTCAATACTTTTGAAGCCATACTCACATTAGTCTTGCCAGAACCATTCGGTCCCATGACACTGTTTTCAGGAGGTGCAAGTTGAGTACGTTGGCATCAACCTGACTCGGACGTTACTCACGCAATGATAAAGTCATTTGGATCTACTTTGAATCGATCTCCGAGCCCAAACACCGGCATGAACGATACTGCAGCCTGATAGAGAAGAGAGGTAGGAATGACGAAGTATCCTTTGAGCCGAGCAGTCTATGGCAGATGAGCTGGTACAAGATGAGGCGTTGACTACACGGCAATGTTGGGTGGAAGTTGAGGGAAGGAAAGGAGCGCTACCTGAGAGCAGCCGTACGGTACACGTTGAATACACGAGGCCTGGCTAGACCATGAGCACATTGAGTGGCGGTGTTGGGGCCGCACGCCCGACTTGTATCAGCTCACGATCCGAGTCTGTGCTGCTTATCGGATCCTTCGCGGATGGCGAAGATAGACCCCCATGGTGGACGAGTTCACCATGGAGAACCGCATGGTGGCGTACAAATCCCGGCGGAATGTGCCGAAAGGCCCTCTTCCTGGTCGACGACCTGTGAGCTCGTACAGGCAGGAAGT
>JBBPTX010000736.1:0-16992 GCA_038094595.1 Pulveroboletus aff. annulatus | reverse complement strand
GCTTTTAGGTGGTAGTAAGAGATCACATGATAATGGTGATAGAAAATAAAGAGGCATGGGTATGTGTTTCAATTCAGACATATCATTAATATGTATATCTTTGTTTGTGGCACCAAACAATGGCAAATAAACCATTATATAGCCATAATTCCATATCTTGTATCAAAAGTCCAAAAAGTGTTACAATGGTATTGCTATTTTGAAATGGCTATATCTCACCAGCCCCTAAGCCAAATCACATGACCTAGGGACCATTTTGGTAGCCAAGAGTATGAATGTTATTTCATTTCACATAATCTAAGCGAAATTCCCATGGATGATTGCATTGTACTACACACACTGCATTTTAGTCAAACATTGTAACGCTTTTTGGAGTCACTGTATGTCCCTCCCAACCATGACCTTCACCGCACTGTGGTCCAATGATCTCATGATCACGTGTCTGCCGGCCACCCCAGCTATTTGAAAACCCGTCAGCTCATCACCTCAGAATTCTGATGGCCTGGCCTTGCCACATTCGTTTGCTCCTATGTTGATGGCTATGCCGAGTGCCAGTGCAACAAGGTGAACACTCACTCTACCTCACCCCCACTCGTTCCCATCCCCTCCTCGTGCTCTTGCCCCTTTCAACAGATCTCCTGTGATCTTATCACCAATCTCCCCCTGTCTGGGGGATTCGACTCATTATTGGTCATGGTGGACCACGGCCTTACTAAGGGGGTAATTCTTTGCCCCACTAAGAAATCCATCACCATCGAAGGAATCACCGCACTCTTTTTCCATAAAGTTTATCTCCACTTTGGCCTCTATGACAAAATTATCTCTGATTGTGGCCCACAATTTGCCTCCACTTTTGTCAAAGAACTCAGACGACTTCTCAACTACGACCTCTCCCTCTCCACTGCCTACCACCCCCAGACAGACAGCGAAACCAAACATGTCAATCAGGAAGTCGAAATGTATCTCCGCATCTACTGCAGGGACCATCCTTCTACTTGGTCTGAGCACATTTCCTATGCCAAATTCATGCATAATCACTGCCCCCATTCTGTCACCGGCAAGTCCCTGTCCTATCTCATGATGGGATACAAACCCCATGCCCTTCCCTCAGTAATCACTGAAATTAACATCCCTGCCGTCAAATCCCATCTCACAGCATTGACTGCCTTATGAGATGAAGCCCTCACATCCCATGAACTTGCGCATCAAGTCATGGCATCCAGGTTTAGGTCAAAATTTGTACCTTTTGAGAAAGGACAACGAGTTTGGCTAGAGGCCAAGAATCTTGAACAGTCCATCCAAGATCCGAAGTTCGCCACGAAGCACAAAGGCCCCTTTGTTATCTCTGACATCATCTCCCCTGTCTCCTATCGCCTCCAACTCCCACGAACGTGGAAAATTCACAACACGTTCCACGCTTCGTTGTTATCACCCTATCGCAAAAATGACGTCCACAGCCCAAACTTCCCCACACCACCCCCAGATCTTGTTGAAGGACAAGAAGAATATGAAATAGAACAAATCATACAGCATCGAGGAATGCCATCAGCCCACCAGTATCTAATCCAATGGAAAGGATATTCCATGGAAGAAGAATCATGGAAACCTGAGCGGAATCTGAAACATTCGTTGGAGTTACTTGATGACTATAAAAGATGACACCCTCGCGCCTTCTCTCTCTCATCCACTCGCCCACCATGCCACAGATAAACCCACTTCATCTTCTCCTAATGGCTATTGAATTCTCCAATGTTGACACCCCTGCCACCGCACCCTCTACCAACCCCAACACCATCCGCATTCCCACTACCAACCCCAAGAGGATCTCTCCTACTCACCCTGCCGCCCCTCAGCCTATCAACTTTGCCACTCTTGTTGGTGATGTTCCCCACTCCCATGTCTCCCCCATCTCGGGCAGGATTCAGTCCTCACTGTCGTTTATACCTCTGCCCAATCAGGAACCTTCTCCTGGACCTCCCTCATTCTTAGGAGTCCACCACCCACAACTTGTCTGTGCACCCAGCTCAGATTCTCTCATCACCCACTCAGGGTGGGATTCCCAGGTCCCTTTAGACATCTCCACTCATCGTCACACCAACTGGCTTCAGGAAGAACAATTTATCAATGAGAATTATGTTCACTTTCACTTGCTTATGTCTGATGATCATCTCCGAGTTCCCATTAGTGTCTATTCTTCTGACGGTTCCCCTATCTTTACTTGGTTCGAAACTGCAATGCAATTAAATCACATTGCTGCCTTCATCTCCGGCTCTGGCCCAATCTTTCCTCACACCACACTCAGCAGGACCATGCAGGACTTCATCTACCATGTGTGCTACCAATTGTACTCTCATGCCTTTCAGATGGGCTACGATATCTTCCTCCTCAACATCAATAACCATTTCTGAGACCTCGCCGCTGCAGGTCGAGGACTTGGAAACGAAGTCTTGAGAGACAGATCACCAATCCATAGGCAAACACTCAATGACTGGTGGACTGGTCATAACGGCAAAGACCGTGTCTACCCTGGACACCCTCATTTTAACCAATGATGCTTCCAGTGCCATTGTCTTAGACATACCCAACTATCCTGTCAGCAACATACCTGCACAGGATGTCTTCATCGTGCACCTGGTCATTCTCTCGCTCATTGTCTGGGATCACCCTGACCCCTCGCCACTCGTCTCACCTCTCCTCACGCCCCGTCCTCATCTACGTCCACACCTCACCACCCCCAAGCTGTGATCCACAACAGACAAATCATCCATTGAGCCACACCCCGCCGTGCTTCTCACCACTCGTCCTCCTTCTTTCAACAGTCTTACCATCCCATGCCATTCTCACCTCGCACCCCCTCACCCTATGAGGATGGAGATGAATTGGATGATGTCAGCTATGCCAACATCACTGGCTCCCCGGGACCTGCTTTTAGGGACTTGTAAGGAATCCTCACTGTAGCTTCGGGTTACTAAGGGGGTAATGTTACAATTCGCTCATAGGACGAACACTTTTTCTTTACTCACATTATCAGACTAACACTTTTCATTTCTCACGCTTAACCTCATTCCTTCCATGTCATTCTATGACATTCCATACATCTCGTAAGCGTGCTTATTCCCTCACCACACAGGTACTCCTTTTCTTCTGATCTTCTCACGCCAAATGCGCCGGCCCTTAACATTTCCTTCTCACGCATGGATTTTCTATTGTTCTTTCCGTTTCTACCACCACTTCCCACACTGACCCTTAATCATTGTGACATGTAACTGTCACACTCTACTTTACTATATAAACCCTTCAACAGGGCCCTTCGTCTCTCTTCCTTAGCTTAGTTCTACCTATGGCTTGTCACCTAGTTAGCACTAGCAATCCATTTGCCCTTGCTCCTCGCGTCTTCACTCTACCATTAAGTGAGTGCTTCACTCAATGGCCTGCCCGCCTTCGTGTGTCTAAACCCTCGACCCTATAACCCACCAGTCAAGCTAGACTGCGGTAACCCTTGACCCGTCGACACCCTTGACGGTACTCTCGACCCAGTATCCCCATGGCTGGTCCTACGTCATCATATACACGAACGACCAAACCCCTTGATGTTACAGTTCTTTTCTCTTTCTTTGTCATCTCTTGACCTACGCGTCTCGCTGTACCTTCATAGCACAGGTTCTCCTTCCGCTCTTCTTATCTGCCCTGTGCATGGCCCTTTTTCCAATGCTATGGTATTACGTCTGCTCTTCTCATGGACAGCTTCCCTCCACAGCCGCTTCTCTCACAGCAGCCTAGTATCCCCTCACTTACATCAGTACTATTAGTCATCTCATAGTACTTATATCCCAGCTGCATGTACCGGTACCCCACTCTTGATCTGCACAATAACTCGCATTCATCTTGAGCCCCTTGCCCCTTGTGCGACTCTGATCCTCCTAAGGATTCTGTGGTACCTCTTCGTGAGCGTCCGACCTTAGAGAAGAACATTGGTCGCCTCCTTGCTCAGGACGTTTGCTAAAGCGTAACAAAAGATCAAGAGTCTCCCTCCGTCCCTTCTATTTAGAAGCAGGACGAACCCACTGCCACCATTGCACCTAGATACTCTTCGATTTGCCCTCCCTCCGATTCTGAGGACGACTCACCATCATTGGACCTTACACCCTCAACCCCTGGACCTCGTCGAGTAACAGGACCATCCTACGCCCCAAACCCACTGTTGAACCCTCTAAGACGACCTCGCCTAAACCCCCCTGCACAAAACCCCACCACCTTGTCACCCCAGACTCCCCTTGCACCCACCCCAACTGCTCCGCCACCTCAGACACTCCCACCACCCACACCACCAACACCCCTAGCCATGTCCACCCAGAAATCCGAACTTAAGGCGGCCCTCCCCGCTGACTTCTCTGGGGAACCCCAAGATGCCTCCCGATGGATCAAAGCCATGACCGCATATTTTGCCCTCAACTCTGCCCTCTACGCCGACAACAACAACAAGATCATGACCTCCCTCAACAAGATGAGCAAGGGTCGAGGTGTATCCTTCTCCGAAATGTGGTACGACAAAATGGCAGATCAAAACATTGCTAACACTGAAAAGACCTTCGAGAAATTCACAACAAACTTCGAATCCACGTTTTTCCCCTTCGATATCCAAGCCACCGCTCGCCTAGAACTCCAAACCCTTGTCCAGAAACCCGTCCGTCTCTCCAATGGGAAATGGGACGACGGATTTCAGAAGTTCATCACAGACTTCCAGAACCTAGCTGCCCGTGCAAAGAACACCAACGAAATGTCCACCATCGACTACTTTTCAGCCGGAGTCGATCACAACATCGCCAACATGATCCTTCAAATGGACAACGTCCCCACCACCCTTGATGCTTGGATCACCAAAGCCAAGCAATTCCATGGACAGCTCACCCGCATCAATGCTCTTCGCAAAGGAGGAAGGATACCATCCCTCATCAACCATGGTTCCACCCCAACCCCCGACCCAAACGCCATGGACATCAACACCATTTGAGTCGCCAAACTCACCCCAGTCGAGCGTGCTAAATGCATCAAAGAAGGACGATGCTTCCATTGCAGAAAGCCTGGACACAACGCCATCCAATGTTGGTCCTTCCCCACAAACACCCCTCGCCCCCCTCGCCCTCAAAACATTCAAGCTGCCACCACATCGTCCTACACCCCTGAGACCCCCACTGTCGCCCCGACGTCGAAACTTGATGCATACATCGCCCAACTTCGCACCAACAAGAAAGATGAAGGAGAAATCCTTCAAACGCTGAAACTCTGTTTTGAAGACAACACGGAGGAAGGAATAGCCACCTTAGATACCTCGAATTTTCTCTAGGGGAAGATGCTTTGACGTCTCCTTCCCCTGCTGTACTTGTAGGATTACCCAATGAACGAACTTTGTGCCTCTCAGTTCGCCTACAAACCCCTAAGAAAACCGTCGTCGCCACCGCTCTTATTGACAGTGGAGCAACAGGAAACTTCATTGATGAATCTCTGATACCCCACTTCCGCGACGCGATATGTCGCCTCCCCAAACCCCTACAAGCCTACAATGTAGATGGAACCCTAAACCACAAAGGAACTCTCAAATGGCAAATCTCTGCGCGACTCTTATTCCCATCCATGAGTGACAAAGCCACTTTTATGATCACCTCCCTGGAAAGGAAGCAAGTTATCTTAGGGATGCCCTGGTTACGAAAACACTCCCCTACCATTGACTGGAACACCAAGGAAGTTGTCATCCACAACCCCCCCTCGTTTCATATTCACAAAATTACCCTCTCTACCCAACTCGCCCAGCAGGAAGGTGTTACGATTCGCTGCAGGGTCTATTCTTTTTCCTTACTTCACATTACGGACTGACACTCATTTTCTTTCTCACGCTTAACCTCGCTATATTCCATGTCGTTCCACGACATTCCATACTCCTCGTAAGCGTGCTTATCCCTCACTGCGCAGGTACCCAATTACTTTCTGCTCTTCTCACGCCGCATGCGCCGGCCCTTATGCCTCTTTATCTTGCGTGGTTTTGCCATTGGTTTCTGATCTTCTTACGCCGCTTCCCATGCCGGCCCTTAACCTTGTGACGTGTCACCGTCACATCTTCCTCTTCACTATATAAACCCTTCAACAGGGCGCCTCATCTCTTTTCCTTAACCTAGTTCTACCTACGGCTATCACCCAGTTAGCACTAGCAATCTACCTTGTGTCTTCATTCTACACTTGAGTGAACGCTTCGCACTTCAAACGCGTCTCCCGCGTTCTCGTGCGTCCACCTCGAACTCTTGACCCTATTGCCAGTGTGGCATAGGACACTTCGACTACTTAGCATAACACTTCGTAGACACAGATCGACACCCCCACGGTCGACTCCTTTCTATGGATATTTCCAACCGTAGCACCCAGCCCCCTTGCCCCCTAGTCCCTAGGCATTTGTAGGTCTACACACGACCTTACCAAAGGCCACGCGTAACAAAAGAACTAGGTTTCTCCCACTCGACACGCACTATCACGTACGCCCACCATTTCATGCCACACTCAAACCACTGACTCTCGCTGGAACCCCTGAGAAACCCTGAGAACCCACCACTCAGATTCGTTGGACACTCCTGACGACCCCAACCCAGACACTTGGGAAGAAGATCCAGACGAACCCCTCCTTGACTCTGACGAAGAAAACGCCACTCGCGATCTTTCTCACTACCTGACCGCCTCGTTACAAATCCCTCGCCCTCCCACACCACCATCCCCCACCCCTTGTCGCCAAACCGGCCATATCTTTCCCCCGATCCCACCAATGTCCAACAAACCTGTAGAACTCCGTATCGGTACTCCCGAGAAGTATGACAGCGACTATAAAACGGCCAAGCAATGGCTCGACTCTGTCGTCTTCTACCTGAATGTCAACTCTGACGTCTATAACACCGCCCCGAAACAGATAGCCTTTGCGCTGTCATACATGACCAAGGGACCCGCCCTTACGTGGGCCAACACTTTCCGCGCCTCAAAGATCGCCACCGATGGATCCATCTCCATGGATTCCTGGGACAACTTCCGCGATGAGTTCCTTAAGGCATTCAAACACTATGACACCACCGGGAACGCCATAGCTTGGCTCACCACCACTCGCATGACCGCCACGAAAGGAGGCGGATATTCCCCTTTGCTCACGGAATACAACGCCCAATTCCAAAACCACTACGCCATCGCCGGCATCATCGACCACAATGTCCTCATCGGCTATTACTCAGCCGCCATTCCCGAACCCCTTATGCGTCGCATCCTTGCAATGGAAACTGTCCCCACCACCATCGACTCATGGCTTAAGAAGGCCGTAACTTTCCAAACTCACATGGATCGAGCAAAAGAAATCGCCGCTCGTCACAGAACCCCTGCCCGCACCACATACCACCAATTCTCCACCCCTACCCCCGCCAAAGATCCCAACGCAATGGACGTAGACGTCGTCCGACTTGCTAAGCTCACCCCAGAAGAATGAAGGAAGTGCATCAAGGAAGGACGATGCTTCCATTGTAGGCAAAAGGGGCATTTGTCGCCCAACTGCCCTGGAACCCCGAAACCGAGGAAAACCGTTCAGAAGGTCGAGAGAGAGGACGAAGAAACACCCCCTCTCATCGAGTTGGAAAAAGACAATGACGAAGAAACAGTGGGAAGAGTGGTGGTGGATTTTTAGAAAGGAAGACTGCCTTGACGTCAGCCCCTTCCTCATTTACGTGTGCCCCAGTACTTCTATCCCAGTCTAAGAAATCTATGCACATTCCTCTCCAACTCATAGATCCCTCGCACACCTTGAAAACCGTCAACACCCACGCTCTCATTGACAGCGGGGCAGATATCAATTGCCTCGACTGGGGCTTCGCCCGAAAACACCGACTACCTCTCGAACGACTTCCAAAACCAATCACCGTCCGGAACGTAGATCAAACCAAGAATGCGAAAGGAGCAATACGCTTTACCGCGTCCCTTTTCATTAACATCGAAGGAGTCGCCCAGCAAATTCGTTTCCACGTCATGCACTGCGGAAACGAAAACGTCATCCTAGGATCACCTTGGCTCCGCACCACGAACCCTGTCATTGACTGGACCCGACGAATCATCTCCATCCAGGAGAAACTCGACGAATCTGCCGCTCTCTACCACTCCTTCGCCAAAGACACTCAACGACACAACGATCACCTACCCAAGACAAACCCCACCCCTCCTCCCCGACACACCCTCGTAGAAACCATTCCAAACCATGCCCTCTCGATCTTCCTAGACCTCCCTGATGGAGGACACTACGTCAAGTCAGCCTTACACCACTACGCTTGCCAAAGGATCACCCGTACCGGGTCCCGATACCACCAGACCCACCCAAAGTTAGTGGCAAAAATAACCACCGCTACGGAACTCGCCGCCGCGGCCGAAAAGGCCAAACCCAAAGTCACCCTCTCGGACGCATATAAAGATTTTGCCCATATCTTTGCCAAAGAAACCGCCGACTCCCTTCCCCCGTCTAGACCCTACGACCACAAAATCAACGTCAAAGAATCCTTCGTCCCCAAAATAGGAAAGCTGTACCCTTTGACTCTGGACGAAAAGAAAGCTACCGAAGACTTCCTCGAGGAAAACCTCGCCGCCGGAAAGATCCGTCCCTCGAACTCCCCCCAGGCCTCTCCCTTCTTCTTTGTCAAGAAAAAAGATGGCAAACTCCGCCCTTGTCAGGACTACCGATATCTCAACGAACACACCGTCTGCGACGCCTACCCACTCCCCCTCATCACCGATCTCCTTGATAAACTCAAAGGTGCCCGCATTTTCACTAAGTTCAACGTCTGATGGGGATACAATAATGTTAGAATTAAGGACGGACATCAATGGAAGGGAGCTTTCCTTACGCATAAAGGACTCTTCGAACCCCTCGTCATGTTTTTCGGCATGACCAACTCCCCAGCCACGTTCCAACAATTTATGAACGATTCTTTCCGTGACATGATCGCTGAAGGGTGGCTCGTCATCTACATGGACGACCTCCTTATCTTCTCTCCTGACGACGCCACTCACACCGAACAAACCCACCAGGTTCTCCAACGGATGTCAGAACTCGACCTCCATCTCAAACTAGAAAAATGCACCTTTGCCACTCCTGAAGTCGAATATCTAGGGATGATAGTCAAAGAAGGCCAACTCGCCATGGACCCCGTCAAGTTAGACGGAATTGCCAACTGGCCTACCCCAAAGAAGGTCAAGGATGTCCGCTCGTTTCTTGGCTTCGCCAATTTCTACAGAAGGTTCATCCCGGGATATTCAGATGTTGCGCGCCCTCTCATTGACCTTACAAAGAAAACCCAACCATGGGATTGGACCCCTCCTCATCAGGCCGCCTTCGATCACCTCAAAACGCTCTTCACACAAAAACCAATCCTCTTTATGCCTGACCTCACCCACCCCTTTGCCATTGCCACTGATGCCTCAAAATATGCCTCAGGAGGCATTCTCCTCCAAACTGATTCAAATGGCAATTGGCATCCCTGCTCTTACCTCTCCCAGACGTTCGCTCCCGCAGAACGCAACTATGACATCCACGACCGAGAACTCCTCACCGTCCTCCGTGGCTTCAAAGCCTGGCGCCACTATCTCCATGGCTCCCCATTCCCCATCATGGTCTTCACTGACCACAAAAACCTCACCTACTTCCGCCGCCCTCATGACCTTAATCGACGCCAGGCCCGCTGGATGCTGGACCTCGCTGATTTCGACTACAAAATTACCCATGTTCCCGGCGCCCACCTCGCTGGGCCGGACACGCTCTCCCACCGTCCAGACCTTCTTCCCGCCGAGGATAACGATAACTCTGGCATCACCCTCCTCCCCTCCTCCCTTTTTGTTCGTGTCATCGACTCCGCCCTCTCCAGCATCATCTCCTCTACCTCTGCTTCTGATGACCTCATCCTCCATAAACTCCAGGAGATCGAAGGCCGCGTTCCCCCCGCTGCCCGTTCCCGCCTCTCTAACTGGCAATACCGCGATGGCGTCCTCTTATACCAGGACCGCGTCTACGTCCCTGATGACCAGGCCCTCCGTCGCTCTATCGTCGCCCGTTGTCACGACCATACCTCTGCTGGTCATCCCGGCTTCCTCAAAACCTGCCAACTCGTTACCGCCGACTTCTGGTGGCCCGGCCTCGCCACCTTCGTCCGCTCCTATGTCGATGGCTGCGCCATCTGCCAACAAAACAAAGTTAACATGCATCCCTCTTCCCCTCCGCTTACCCCGATCCCCTCTTCCTGCTCCCGCCCATTCCAACAGATCTCGTGTGATCTTATCACCGACCTCCCTCTTTCGGGGGGGTTCGACAGTCTTTTGGTCGTGGTGGACCACGGCCTTACTAAGGGGGTAATTCTTTGCCCTATGAAGAAAACCGTCACTGCTGAAGGGATCACTTATCTCTTCTTTCACAAAATCTACAAAAGGTTCGGCCTCTACGACAAAATTATCTCAGATCGAGGCCCACAATTCGCCTCCTCCTTCGCCAAAGAACTAGGACGCCTCCTAGGCTATGACCTTTCCCTTTCTACCGCGTACCACCCTCAAACCGACGGAGAAACCGAGCGCGTGAATCAAGAAATCGAAACTTATCTCCGAATCTACTGCGGAAACCTCCTGTTACGATTCGCTGACAGGGTCCACTCTTTTTCTTTACTTAGCATTACGAACTGACACTTGTTTCTTTTCTCACGCTTAACTCGCCACATTCCGCATCGTTCTACGACATTCCATATCTCTCGTAAGCGTGCTTATCCCTCACTGCACAGATACCAGTTCTTCTTCTGCTCTTCTCACGCCGTATGCGCCGGCCCTTATGTTTCTCTCTCACGTGTGGTTTTGCCATTGGTTTCTGCTCTTCTCACGCCGCTTCCCACGCCGGCCCTTAACTACGTGACGCGTTACCGTCACCACTTTCTCCTCACTATATAAACTCTCCAACAGAGTACTTACTCTTTTCCCTTAACCTAGTTCTACCTACGGCTTGTGCCTAGTTAGCTCTAGTAATCTATCCGTTGTGTCTTCGTTCTACACTTGAGTGAACGCTTCATACATCGACACCCTTCGCGCCCGACGTGTGTCTTACCTCGAACCTTTGACCCTACCGCCTGTGTGGCGTAGGATACCCTTGATTACCTCGCTCGCTGCTTGGTAAACCTCGATCGGCGACCCCACGGCCGACCCCCTCGACAGATATCTTCAACTGTCGTCCCCGACCCCTCGTCCCTAGGCCCAGTAGGTCTACGCGCGACCATACCCAAGGGTCACGCGTAACAAAAGAACTAGGTTAACCACTTGACGCGCACTATCACATACGCCCACCATTTCTCGCCACACTCGAATCACAGACCCTCGTTGGAACCCTCGAGAACCCCTTCGAACCCACCACTCTGACTCGTCGGACACCCCTGACGACCCTACCCCAGATTTTTGGGAAGAAGACCCCGACGAACCACTCCTTGACTCAGAAGAAGAGAACGCAACCCGCGATCTTTCTCACCACCTGACTGCCTCGCTGCAGATTCCCCGACCTCCGACACCACCATCCTCTACCCCTCGTCGCCAAACCGGCCATATCTTTCCTCTGATCCCATCAATGTCCAACAAACCCGTCGAACTCCATATCGGAACACCGGAGAAGTACGATGGCGACTATAAAACGGTCAAACAATGGCTCGACTCCGTCGTCTTCTACCTAAACGTCAACTCGGACGTTTACAATACCGCCCCGAAACAGATAGCCTTTGCACTGTCATACATGACCAAGGGACCCGTACTTACGTGGGCTAATACCTTCCGCGCCTCCAAAATTGCCTCGGATGGATCCATTTCTATGGGTTCCTGGGACAATTTCCGTGACGAATACCTTAAAGCGTTCAAACACTATGACACCACCGGGAATGCCATTGCCTGGCTTACCACTACCCGCATGACCGCCACGAAAGGAGGCGGATACTCCCCTACGCTCACTGAATACAATGCCCAATTTCAAAACCATTATGCCATCGCCAGCATCACCGACCACAATGTCTTAATCGGCTACTACTCGGCCGCTATCCCAGAAGCTCTCATGCGTCGGATCCTGGCCATGGAAACCGTCCCTACCACCATCGACTCTTGGCTTAAGAAAGCCGTAACTTTCCAAACCCATATGGACCGCGCGAGAGAAATCGCTGCACGCCACAAAACCCCTACTCGCGCTACCTACCATCAGTATTCCTCCCCCGCCCCTACCAAAGACCCTAACGCGATGGACGTAGATGTCGTCCGACTCACTAAGCTTACCCCAGAAGAACGAAAGAAATGCATCAGAGAAGGGCGCTGCTTCCGCTGTAGGTAAAAGGGGCATATGTCATCCAAATGCCCTGGCTTCCCCAACACCCCGAAGCCGAAGAAGACGGTCCAAAAGATCGAGGAAGACAACGAAGAAGACGACGATGAGGAAGCAGTAGCTCGAGTTGTTGCGGGTTTTTAGAAAGAAAGACTGCCTCGACGTCAGCCCCTTCCTCATTTACGTGTGCCCCTGTACTTCTATCTCAGTCAAAGAAATCCATGAGAATCCCCCTCCAACTCATAAACCCTTCGCACACAATGCAAACCGTCGACACTCACGCACTCATCGACAGCGGGGCAGACATCAACTGCCTTGACTGGGGCTTTGCCCGAAAACACCGACTTCCCCTTGAATGACTTCCAAAGCCCATCACTGTACGAAATGTGGACCAAACCACGAACGCAAAAGGGGCCATACGCTTCACCACGCTCCTCTTTGTCAACATTGAAGGAATCGCCCAACAAGTTTGTTTCCACGTCATGCATTGTGGAAACGAAAACGTCATCCTCGGATCCCCGTGGCTTCGCATCACCAACCCAACAATCGACTGGGCAAAACAAACCGTTTCTATCCCAGAAAAACTCGACGAGTCCACCGCCCTCTATCAATCCTTTGCCAAAGACACCCAACGACACGACGATCACCTCCCAAAACCGAAAGCGGTTCCTCCTCTTCAACATACACTAGTGGAGACCGTTCCAAACCACGCCCTCTCCATCTTCCTGGACCTTCCTGACGGCGGACATTACGTCAAATCTGCCCTACACCATTACGCCTGCCAACGAATCACCCGTATCGGATCTTGGTACCACCAAACCCACCCGAAACTCGTGGCAAAAATAACCACTGCCACCGAACTCGCCGCCGCCGCTGAGAAGGCAAAACCCAAGATTACCCTTCCGGACGCTTACAAGGACTTCGCTCACGTTTTTGCCAAGGAGTCGGCTGACTCTCTTCCCTCGTTGTGACCCTATGACCATGAAATTAACATCAAGGATTCGTTTGTCCCTAAAATAGGGAAACTGTACCCCTTGACCCCTGATGAGAAAAAGGCCACCGAAGACTTCCTCAAAGAGAACCTCGCCGCTGGAAAGATCCGCCCTTCAAACTCCCCCCAGGCCTCTCCCTTCTTTTTCGTCAAAAAGAAAGACGGAAAGCTCCGTCCCTGCCAGGATTATCGATACCTCAACGAACATACCATCCGAGACGCGTACCCACTCCCGCTTATCACTGATCTCCTCAATAAACTGAAAGGAGCTCACATATTCACTAAGTTCGACGTCCGTTGGGGGTATAACAATGTAAGGATCAAAGACGGACACCAATGGAAGGGAGCCTTCCTCACCCATAAGGGACTCTTCGAACCCCTAGTCATGTTCTTTGGCATGACCAACTCCCCAGCCACGTTTCAACGGTTTATGAATGACTCCTTCCGTGATATGATCGCAGAAGGATGGCTCGTTATCTATATGGACGATCTCCTCATTTTCTCCCCCGATGAGTCCACTCACACCGAACGCACTCGCCGCGTCCTCCAACGTATGACTGAACTGGACCTACATCTTAAGTTGGAAAAATGCACCTTCGCCGCCCCCGAAGTAGAATACCTCGGGATGATAGTCAAAGAAGGACAACTCGCTATGGATCCTATCAAACTGGATGGGATCGCCAAATGGCCTACCCCAAGAAAAGTCAAGGACGTCCGCTCGTTCCTAGGGTTCGCCAACTTTTACAGACGATTCATCCCCGGATATTCAGACATTGCTCGCCCCCTCATCGACCTTACCAAGAAGACGCAGCCTTGGGACTGGACCCCCGCACGACAAAACACCTTCGACCAACTTAAAACGCTCTTTACACGAAAACCCATCCTCTTTATGCCCGACGTCACCCGCCCCTTCGCCATCGCCACTGACGCCTCCAAATACGCCTCGGGTGGAATCCTCCTCCAAACAGATTCAAACGGGGATTGGCACCCTTGTTCCTACCTCTCCCAAACGTTCGCTCCGGCTGAGCGTAACTACGATATTCATGACCGGGAACTCCTTGCCGTCCTCCGTGGTTTCAAAGCCTGGCGGCATTATCTTCATGGTTCACCCTTCCCCGTCACGGTCTTCACCGACCACAAAAACCTCACTTATTTCCGACGTCCCCATGATCTCAACCAACGCCAGGCGCGGTGGATGCTCGACCTTGCTGATTTTGACTACAAAATCACCCATGTCCCAGGCACCCATCTCGCTGGACCGGACGCACTCTCCCGCCGCCCTGACCTCCTTCCCAAAGTCGATGACGACAACTCCGGCGTCACACTCCTCCCTGACTCCCTTTTCGTCCGAATCATTGACTCCGCCCTCTCCTCCGTCATCTCCTCCGCCTCCGCCTCTGATGACCTCGTCCTTCACAAACTCCAAGAGCTGGAGGGCCGTATTCCCCCCGCCGCCCAATCCCACCTCTCGGATTGGCAATACAACGATGGCGTGCTCCTCTATCAAAACCGTGTCTATGTCCCCGACGATCTAGCGCTTCGTCGCTCTATTATCGCCCGCTGCCACGACCATACCTCTGCGGGTCACCCCGGGTTTCTCAAAACCCGCCAACTCGTTTCCGCTGACTTCTGGTGGCCCGGTCTCGCCACCTTTGTTCACTCCTACGTCGCTGGCTGCGCCGTTTGCCAACAGAACAAAGTTAACATGCACCCGTCTTCCCCTCCGCTCACCCCGATTCCCTCCTTCTGCTCCCGCCCTTTCCAGCAGATCTCTTGTGACCTCATCACTGACCTCCCTCTTTCGGGGGGGTTTGACAGTCTTTTGGTCGTGGTGGACCACGGCCTTACTAAGGGGGTAATTCTTTGCCCTACGAAGAAAACCGTTACCGCGGAAGGGATTGCATACCTCTTTTTCCACAAAGTATTCAAACGATTTGGTCTCTATGACAAAGTTATCTCCGATCGAGGCCCTCAATTCGCCTCCTCTTTCGCCAAAGAACTCGGACGACTCCTCGGCTACGACCTCTCACTCTCCACAGCATATCACCCCCAGACTGACGGCGAAACCGAACGCGTAAACCAGGAAATCGAGACTTACCTACGAATCTACTGTGGGAATCTCCCCTCCTTGTGGCCCGATCATATTTCCCACGCCGAATTCACTCACAATCACCGTCCCCACTCCGTCACCGGAAAATCTCCATTCCTTCTCATGATGGGCTATGAACCCCGTGCCCTCCCTTCGGTCATCGCCGAAACCAACATTCCCGCCATCAAGGAACAACTTCAAAATCTATCCGTACTACGAGACGAAGTCCTAGCCGCCCACGAACTAGCTCGCCAAACCATGGCCACCCGATCCCGCTCCACATTTAAACCTTTCGCCAAAGGAGACAAAGTCTGGTTGGAAGCACGGAATCTGAAACGATCCATACAGGACCCGAAGTTCGCCGCGAAACGCGAGGGCCCCTTTACGATCACAGAAGTCCTATCCCCCGTCACTTATCGCCTCCGACTCCCACGAACGTGGAAAATTCATGACACATTCCACGCTTCTCTCCTATCGCCCTATCGCGAAAACCTCGTACACGGACCAAACTTCCCCACACCGCCCCCGGATCTTGTCGAAGGGCAAGAAGAATATGAAATTGAAGCCATCCTACGGCATCGCGGTATGCCATCGTCCCGTCAATACCTGATCTGATGGAAAGGGTACTCCGCCGAGGAAGACTCCTGGGAACCAGAGCGGAACTTAAAACATTCGTCGGAGATTCTCGACGATTATAAAAGACGTCACCCCACCGCTTTCTCTTCTTCACCCATACGCCCACCACGCCGCAAAACAACGCGCTCCACCTCCTCGTAATGGCTATTGAATTCTCCACCATCGATGCCCCCGCTGCACCCACTACCACGAACCCAAACTCCGTCCGTCTTCCCACTACCGACCCCGAGAGGGTCTCTCCTACTCTCCCCGCTGCCCCACAACCTGTCAACTTCGCCACTCTTATTGGTGGTGTTCCCTCCTCCCATGTCTCCCCCGTCTCTGGCCGGATCCAGACCTCGCCAACGTTTACCCCTCCGGAATGAGGCTAAACTACCAATCCGTCCGCAATGACGTCTAAACTAGTTTCCCGTAGCCTCATTCCTTCGCCCCATAGGCAACCTTCTCCAGGTTACCCCCCTCGTTCTACGCATCATCTCTCGACACCGTACCCCCCCCTCGCATACACGCAGCATAACGGCTTGTGAGGCTCCTGGTTTACCCCTTGTCCATGCCAAAAGGGCGCTGCCGTCCACTAGGTCGACCTTGTGTAGGTTGCTTTCCGCCCCCGTCCACAAGATGCTCTGTTTGCCCGACTCCCCCAGAGGCTACTCTCTTAACCAACAGTTGTATCGTTCCTACATCCGAACCCCGCCCTCACCTCTCTCCCGTCTTCCCATGATACCACCACCACCTTCACTCCCCTGCCCAATCCTTTGTCTTTTCACAGGTTTGCTCAGCTCCTCTCCTGGGCTTATACCCCTCGTCTCGTCCCTCCTCACCACGTGGGGATCTTTCTTTGTTGGAATCCAGTGGCTTCCGATGTAGTAAGGGGGTTATGTTACGATTTTC
>JBBPTX010000735.1:0-17025 GCA_038094595.1 Pulveroboletus aff. annulatus | reverse complement strand
GGGGACGGAGAGTCCCAGGGAGGTGGAAGGCGCATCTGCACCAAGAAGTCATAAGCGAGGTCGCGGGTGGCTTCCTCTTCTTCGAGGTCAAGCGGTTGCTCATCTTGTTCTTCTTCCCAGAATCCTGGAGTTGGGTCGGCGTCGGCGGGGTCAGAATCCGAGGTGGACCCGTGAGAGGGGGCGCGGATGGTCCATCGAGAGGGGATGGACAATTGGCCTGGGTGGGCCATCTCATTGATGCGCTGGAGCGCACGGTGGGTTCGTTCAGCACTGGGGCTAACAGGGGAGAAGCAGGAGGGGTTCATGGCGTGTAGAGCCAGTGGGCGCGGTATCCGAGCAACAAGTTACTACCCTCGTAAAGAGGTGTTCGCAAGTCTCAGGATCAAAGGCGGGGAGTGATTCGCAATATCCAAGCGACAAGTTACTACCCCAGTAAGAGCGTTCGCAAGTCTCAGGATTGAGTCATGTCTAAGGACCGTCGGCGACTGGGCGACACATCCCTCTCAGTGCCCCTAATCCGAAGCATGTTTACACCTTAAGCCAAATGCACAGCGGGTTCCCATATCCGAGACTGAACCCGGATGTCAGGGCCGGTTCGGTGTTTCTTGTCAGGGAGTCCGAGTCACCGCTGTACCAATGACTGACCTGGGCATCTGTCCTCTCGAGCCCTATGCGTAACTCCTGGGATCATCCAGTTCTTACGCACAGACTATGGCTCACCCGCCTCGCGGCTAGGCTTCCCGTTACCCTAAGCTTCTTAGCTTTCGGGCCCACCAGGTCTCGCCTTTTACACCATGCCTGCCCATGGAAACCTTACGAAGGAGTAGAACCCCGGCAGGAGAGACTAACCAATATGCACTTGCTCGGGAGTTGGGGTTACCAATCCACGACCCAAGCAGTAACATACCAAGGGTGTCCTGTCTCAAGGCGATGTGCTATGCCAAGAGTCGGATGGTTTTTACGCAGAGTCTTAAGGGACTGAAATTCTCACCTCGCAAGGTTCAAACTCCAGCCCGCCTGGCTGCATTCCCTTGTTGACGCACTCAGCACGTCCTACCAGTAGACCATGTGTCCGCGGCGGGGTGGGGGGAGAGTCAGAAGAACGAGAGGTCCTCCGGGAGGGTCAAGGGTTCGGCACGGGGCGGCACTAGAGGATCAAGAGGGGTTCGATGAGTAAATCAAGATGGCAATACTAAGGAGTACATCGCCTTGTAGTAGCTTTGATATTTTGTTACGTGTGGCCCAGGTAGGGTTGCATGTAGACTTAGTACTGACCTAAGCTAGGGCGGTCGAGGGTTTAACCATCAAAGAGGTGATGGCGGTGGTGGCGCGTGGATTCGCCCAAGGGTTCGAGGGGACGTCGAGAGAGTGTCTCAGACGTGCAGAGTTCACTCAAGAGTCGAACTAGGGACTCGTAGAGATGGGGGGATTGAAGGAGGCTCTGAATTACAAGGCAAGGGCTAGGCCGATACTAAGTAATATCAAAGCTAGGGGAAAGGCATAAGGCCAGATCGACTGGTATATATAGTGAAGAGTGACGGTGTGACCGTAACGTCACAGGGTCAAGGGTATGGGTTAAGGGCCGGCGTGGGAAGCGGCAATGGAATATGAAGGAATGCCATGGAAGGCGTAAGAACCACGCGTGGGAGGGAAACGCAAAGTGCCGGTGCATGCAGCATAAGAAGATGAAACACGTGTGCGATAAGGCAACACGAGGGAGATAAGTGCACAAAGACACGTAAGTAAGGTGACGTACATGTGACAGTGACCTCGGAGAGCCGAGGGGCAAGGGTAAAGGGTTGGCGCAGGCAACCATGAAAAGAGCGGAAGAGTGAGCGTACGCACGGTAGAATCAGAGGGAAGGAGAAAATAAAAGGAAAGACGTGCCCGGCACGATGAATCGTAACATTTTCACCCTTCTTCTGTTCCTTGCATCTCAACATCGTGTCTTATATGTTGTTAGATGATAGAATTAGATACCGGAAAACACATACCTTGCATGATGACCTTTTGGGACATTGATGGATGAAACAGCTAAATCGAATCCACACTGAAATTGAGGCATGGTGTAGGTTCCCACCCACAAACCAAGACTGCACTCCCCTTGGAGAGTGCAGCTTTTATCTACTTCACATGTCCTCCAGGATTTCCAGAATTGTACACAATCTCAACCAGCATCCTCCGGCCATTTCTATATGTGTAGTCTTGGGCACGGATCCCTTTCGACATATAGTCAATGGCCACACAATTCTGACAGCGAATACCCAACATAGTGAGGATGCTTCATCCTGATATGACAGTGTTGTTGGAACATACCTGTTCACTGAACCAAGGTTTGTATGTCCTTACACCAAGGTTTTGCCAATCAATTGTCAGTGAATTTCTGGGGCACCCAATGTCGGAGAGTAACAATTCCATGAGGGGGGTAGCTATGGATAAATTGGAGATCGTGATGTAGAACAACCATGGGACATATTCAATCTACTTCGCCTCCACTTCAGAACCCAGATAATCAACTTTTCATTTGGGTCCACATTGGCATCCTGTCATCCAGTGATGATTGGCAGAGAATGCTCCATTTCTGACATGGCCTTCTGTTTACCCTTTGCATTTGATAGGTTACCCGTTTGTGATGGCAACTAGCAAAATGATGAATGTCACACCTAGATTGAACATGAAGAATGTCATGTCATGTACATACTTGTGTCGTTTTCACTGATTTCTCTCGTTTCTTTGTTTCTTTTTTTGATCTGATTGCTTTGACTTCTGATGGTGTATCACATGAATTAGTCTCTGTCCAATAAATGGTCAACATAATTTAGTCATAAGTCAACACAACAAAAAGGTCTATCATGATAGTGCTTACTGTCGATGGTCCAGCCAACCTAGGCTTCTGACTATAAATACTTGATTGATGAGTTATCTGTATCATAGACCTATGTTAATCTCATTAGAAGTTTCACCAGTCAACACATACCTGTGAGCCACCCATCCCCAATGTTCTTTTGGTGATCCCCACCATCTCATTCACTTTCATCATAACATGGACTTTAATGACCTCTGTCTCGCTTATCCCAAACGTATGTCTTGCCTCTACAAGTGCCTTGCTGTGAGCCTCTTCATTGATTACAAACTGTATGCCTTGCATAGCGCATAGAGCAGTGAACAACTCATCGTCATTGATGTCAACCAAAAGCAGCTCTGATGGATTCCATTTATACCATTCTGCTAGTCTCACTATTCAAATATCAGACTTGCTGATGAAAAGATTGCCCAAGCACAATGATCGGCATGGAAGGTTTGATTCAGAAACATCACCATGGAATGTCTTAATTATGAGTGAAAGACATTCCCAGAGAATGTGAGGCTGGAGAGTGTAGTCAGAATATGCAGCGTGTGTTGTCATCTTGTTAGTGAGTTTGAGAGAGTGAGAGATGGTGTAAATGTTGAGGTTCAACCATGCATTGTTGTACACGCGTTTATATTGGTGAGAACAACAATGATGCCACAATTTCCATATATAGGATGACAAAGAAATTTTTCATATTACTATAAGACATCTATTAGATAGATATGCTGCACTTTTCCACTAAAGTGTGGCAGTTCTCTGTGCACACATTCATAATTTGCCTGAGTGTCCACTAAAGTATCCTACACATTCGTGATGGATTTGTAAGGCATGTCATCAGTGTTGTGGATAACAGACATGAAAAGAACATATATTCGTCAGTGTTTGTCACATATTTCAGACTTTAAAAAGCATCTCTACACATGGTAACAGTTACGCTGAGTTGTAAGGACATGTTCAACAATGCCAAGGAGAACATATCATGGTGTTTGCTTGTGTTGTGGATGACAAACCTGAGACAAACTTGAGACAAACATACATTTGTCGCATTTTTACATGTATTGTAATCATTTTCCATGATTAGGAAATATATATGTCAGCTCTGGCAAGGAACAGGGAAGGCTTAATGAGAACATATGCATATTCTTGGGGGGGGTGTACAATACTTCACTGTACCTTGTAAATGAATCTGGATGTGTGCACTGTTCCATCAAGTGACTTCTCTGGGGGTTACATATAGGATATTTTAGTTGTCTTGCATTTTCAAGATGTCCCATTCACAACACATGCAAATACCCTCACACGTAGTTACTTTGTTGATACTGGGCCAATGTGATCAGATTGTATCGTGCATGCATGCATTAGACAATGACTACTGAATGAACATGCATTCATAATCCATTATGTGCACAATTACTCTCTCCCAGATGCCATTGTATTGCAAATCACACAAAGATCATATCAAATTATCAAGGGCCAGCTTTCTTTTTCCCCATTGCTACAATCCCTTCCTTCTTCCCCTACATCATGCTTCCCATTGTTTGTTTTCCTCTCTTTGTTTCCTTCTTCTCTGTCCCTGCCTTCTTCACCTTCTCTTTGGCTTTCTGTCCTCACTTTGGTTTCCTCACTGCTTTCTTGTGATGTGGCCATCCCACTGGCTCACTTTCACTATCTTCGCTTTCGATGTCTGCAACATGCGATGGGCCAGCTTGTGATGTCTCTGCCCCACCCTAAGTATTCATATGTTCATTAAACATATAACCGACTGTAACAATATGTTAATTTTCACACCACAAATGAAGTTCCATAGAAACACTCACAGTCTTCTTTGATCGAGATAGGAGGATTATATAGCATTTTGAAAAATGTCAATAGAGTTTTGGCGAACTTTGAAGCTTTGTTGGCCTCAAGGTTGTTCATTTCATATCACATGCAGGCTCCACTCCAAAATGGACCTGTGTCCTCTTCGTTCTTTTCCCAGTCTTGAACACATCAGTCAGAATGAATGACAGATATACAAAAATAATGATATTGATGATGATAATCAAATTGAAATCACTCACTGAACGTGTCGATGTCCATGAGCTCCAACACCTTCTCATTTTCCCACCACTGTGCCTGTATCTTGACAGGCTCATGCCTGTCTACATGGTATTCGATCGCCAAGTAGTTGTTGAATGTCTTGCTTTGATACATCAACATGTCAGTCTCCACAGGCCTTTTCTCAGAGACAATCTGCTTGAACACGTTGTCCATGTAGTGTAAGAACATCCACAGGTTTTCTTTGACATCACTTGCAAGCCTGAGAAGTCCTCTGTGAGTGAGAATCAAACATATTGCTGCTTCCTGCCAGACAAAGCATTGCATATGTCGTACATATTTAGATGGCAGAGATAGTACAACCGTGTCATCAACTGAGACTTCAATGACCGCATCATTATATGAGACGTCACAATCAATTGCAAGGAGATGCTGAATGGTCTGAGCACTTGATAAGTTATCAGGGTATAGTTGTGTTACCATTGTCATCTTCATTGTCAAGGTGAATGTGATGAGTGAAAGTCAAAGTGGGCTGGTGGGACATGCGATCCTATTTTATATTATTTATTAGCACAATAGAGCACAGCATTTCAAATGAACAATTAATTCCACATTTGGAAATGTGGATGTGGAACCCATTAAGTAATCCTCTAAGTACATGTTGTACTATTTGTGACAAAGGTGGACATCTTCACATAACACCCCTCACATTCACAACATGGTGCATCAGAAACAATGTGGAATGTCAGGGTATGAGGTGTGCATTCACACCTGTGGATGTAAGTTGGTTCAAGCAACAAGCTGCTTACTGTGGCCATGTGAGGGTGGCTCATGTGTCCGACATGCACAACTACTACAATGTCATCCAAAATGCCATGACAGCTGCCCAGAAAAATGTGCTCACGAGAAATCTGCAAAGCAAGAAGAATGCACAAGACCACCAACGTGCGAAGAAATCATACAAGCCTTGTCTCATGATGAGGCAAAACCAGAGCTCTGCTATCTTGGGCTACCATCCCTCGATGAATCATTCGATGGAGATGATATTACATCTGAATTTGATTATGAGTATGTATTAATTTTTCTACATGTCATTCAAGACTAATATGCATAAACTTCAAGCATGGACGTGGACAACGACATTGAGGAAGACCCAAACGATGTGATGCAAGTCGAGATGTATCTTGCACAGTCTCAAAACTTGACAATGAGTGTCGGAGAAATGTCAGGGAGTTTCTCGAAAAATCCCAGGAATTCTTATTGTCACTTGTCAAGTTCATCATTGATGGTAGCGAACTTCATAGACCATACAAATCCCAAGTCACTTTCCAGGAGCCCAGAAAAATGGTATCCTGTAGTCACTTCTGAAGAACATCGATTTCACATTGTCTTTATCCCAGATCCAAACAAAGCCCTGAAAAGAGTCGAGGCAGAGAGGAACCTGGGATGGACAAAAAGGAACATTTCATTTGCATAATATGAAAGGATCAGACACCTTTCAGGCTTTATATGTTATATGTGGCCTTGGGTAAGGTCGTGTGCAAACCTACTGACATCTAGTGGGGTCAAGAGGTTTGGTCATTTGGATATACGATGATGTATGGCCAGCCGAAGGGATGCTAGGTTGAGGGTACCGTCAAGGGTGTTGACAGGTCTGAGGTAACTGCTGCCTAGCTTGACAAGTGGGTCGAAGGTTTGAGGGTAGAGACACATGAGGGCAGTGGGGCCGAGTGTGAAGCGTTCACTTAATAGTAGAACAAAGACTAAGAAGTAAAGGCAAGTGGATTGCTAGTACTAACTAGACGACAAGCCATAGGTAGAACTAAGCTAGAGAAAAGAAATGAAGGACCCTGTTGAAGGGTTTATATAGGGAAATAAGGGTGTGACAGTTACATGTCACAATGGTTAAGGGCCGGTGTGGGAAGCGGCACAGGAATAGAAGAACCAATGGCAAAACCACGCATGAGAGAGAAACATTAAGGGCTGGTGCATTCAGCATGACAAGATCAGAAGAAGAAGAGTACCTGCGTAGTGAAGGATAAGCATGCTTATGAGATGTATGGAATGTCGTAGAATGACATGGAAGGAGTGAGGTTAAGCATGAGAAACGAAAAGTATTAGTCTGATATCATTAGGAAAGAAAAAGTGTTTGTCCTGCAAGCGAATCGTAACATTACCCCCTTAGTAATCCAAAGCTATGGCAAGGATTCCTTACAAGTCCTGAAAAGCAGGTCCCGGGGAGCCGGTGATGTTGGCATAGCCAACGTCATCCAATTCATCTCCATCTTCATAGGGTGAGGGGGTGTGAGGTGAGGAAGGCGCTGGATGGTAAGATTGTTGAGAGGAGGAGGATGATTGGCAAGAGGTACAGCAGGGCGGGGCTCAACGGACAATTTGTCTGTTGTGGAATGCGGCTTGGGGGCAGCGAGGTGTGGACGTAGACGAGGACTGAGCATGGGGAGAGGTGAGACGAGAGGTGAGGGGACAAGAAGATCCTGGACGGCAGGCAAGAGAGTGGCCAGGTGCACGTCGGAGACATCCTGTGCAGACATGTTGCTGACAAGATAGCTGGGTATGTCCGAGGCAGTGGCATTGGAAGCACCGCTGGTTGAAACAAGGGTGTCCAGGGTAGACGCGATCTCTGCCATTACGACCAGTCCACCAATTGTTGAGCGTCTGCCTGTGAATAGGCGACCCGTCTTTCAAGACTTTGTTGCCAAGTCCTCGACCTGCAGCAGTGAGATCTCAGAAATGGTTATCGACGTCGAGGAGGAAGGTATTGTAGCCCATCTGGAAGGCATGAGCATATAGCTGGTAGCACGCATGATAGATAAAGTCCTGCATGGTCCTGCCAAGCATGATGTGAGGAAAGATCAGGCCAGAGCCAGAGATGAAGGCGGCGATGTGGTTCAACTGCATCGCGGTTTCAAACCAGGTAAAGATGGGTAAGCCATCAGAAGAATAAACACTAATTGGAACACGAAGACAATCGTCAGACATAAGTGAATGAAAGCGAACATAATTCTCATTGGTAAACCACTCTTCCTGGAGCCGGTTAGTGTGGCGGTGAGTGGAGACATCTAAGGGAACTTGGGAGTCCCATCCGGAGTGGGCAACGAGGGAGTCCGAGCTAGGTGCACAGATGAGTTGAGGGTGGTGGATGTCTAAGAACGACGGGGGTCCGGGAGAAGGTTCCCGATCAGACAGAGGGGTAAACATTGGCGAGGATTGGATCCTGCCCGAGACGGGGGAGATGTGGGAGCAGGGAACATTGCCAATAAGAGTGGCGAAGTTGACAGGCTGTGGGGCGGCGGGGTGAGTAGGAGAGACCCTCTCAGGGTCAGTAGTGGGAAGACGGACGGTGCTGGGGTTGGTAGCGGGTACAACGGCAGGGGTGTCAACATTGGAGAATTCGATAGCCATGAGTAGGAGATGTAGTGGATTTATTTGCGGCGTGGTGGGCGTGCGGATGAGAGAGGGAAAGCATGGGGGTATCACCTTTTATAATCGTCAAGCAACTTCGACGAATGTTTCAAGTTCCGCTCGGGTTCCCATGATTCTTCTTCGACGGAGTACCCTTTCCATTAGATCAGGTATTGGCGGGCCAACAGCATTCCTTGATACCGTATGATACGTTCAATTTCATATTCCTCTTGTCCTCTGACAAGATCTAGAGGCAGTGTGGGGAAGTTTGGGCCATGTACGTCGTTTTTGCGATAGGGTGATAATAGGGAAGTGTGGAATGTGTTGTGAATCTTCCATGTTTGTGGGAGTTGGAGGTGATAGGAGACGGGGGATATGATGTCGGAGATAACAAAAGGGCCTTTGCGTTTCACAGCGAACTTCGAATCTTGGATGGACCTTTTAAGATTCCTGGCCTCCAGCCAAACTCATTCCCCTTTCTTGAAAGGCACGAATTTCAACTTAGACCTGGATGCCATGACTTGACATGCAAGTTCATGGAAAGCAAGGGCTTCATCTCATAGGGTGGTCAGTGTTTTGAGATGGGATTCAACCGCGGGGATGTTGGTTTCGGCGATGATCAAAGGTAGGGCACAGGGTTCATACCCCATTATAAGGTAAAACGGGGACTTTCCAGTGATGGAGTGGGGGTGGTGATTGTGTGTGAATTCTGCATGGGAGATGTGATCGGACCAAGTAGAAGGGTGACCTCCACAGTAGATGTGAAGATACGTTTCGACTTTCTGATTGACACGTTCGGTCTCGCCATTGGTTGGTGGATGGTAGGCTGTGGAGAGAGAGAGGTCATAGTTTAGGAGTCGGCCAAGTTCCTTTGCGAAGGTGGATGCGAATTGTGGGCTGCGGTTGGAGATGATCTTATCGTAAAGGCCAAAACGGAGGTAGACTTTGTGAAAAAAGAGCACTGCTACACCCACAGTGGTGATTGTTTTCTTCATAGGGCAAAGAATTACCTCCTTAGTAAGGCCGTGGTCCACCATGACCAATAAAGAATCAAACCCCCTGGATAGCAGGAGGTCGGTGATCAGATCATAGGAGATCTGTTGGAAGGGGTAGGAGCAGGAGGAAGGAATAGGGATGGGAGGGGGGATGGTAGGGTGAGTGTTTGCCTTGTTGTGCTGGCATACGGCACAGCCATCAACATAAGAGCGAATGAAGGTGGTGAGTCCAGGCCACCAGAATTTGGAAGCAACGAGTGGGCGGGTTTTAAGATAGCCAGAATGGCCAGCAAAGTCATGATCGTGGGAGTGCTAGACGACGGCGCGGCAAAGATCATGGTTGGGAGGGACATAGACGCATTCTTGGTACTAGAGGACACCATCGTGGTATTGCCAGTCAGAGAGGCGAGAGCAAAAGGCAGGGGGAAGGGATCCGTCGATCTCCTGTAGTTTGTGGAGAATGAGGTCATCAGATGCAGAGGTGGAGGCAATGTGGTTGGAAAGGGCAGAGTCAATGAGGTGGACAAAGAGGGCATTGGGGAGAAGAATGACACCAAGATTATCAGAGTCAGCACATGGAAGGAGATCTGGGTGTCGGGAGAGGGCATCAGGGCCGGTGAGTTGAGTACCAGGAACATGGGTGATAGAGTAATTGAAGTTGGTGAGATCAAGGAGCCAATGGGCTTGATGGTGATTGCAGTCTTGGGGACGGTGGAAATATGTCAAGTTCTTGTGATCAGAGAAGACTTTGACAGGGAAGGGAGAGCCATGGAGGTACTGCCTCCAGGCTTTGAAACTGCATATAACAGCCAAGAGCTCCCAGTCGTGGATATCGTAATTGCGTTCTGAAGAGGAGAACAATTGTGATAAGTAAGAACAGGGGTGTCAATCCCCGTTCACATTGGTTTGTAATAAAATACCTCCTGACGCATATTTAAAAGTGTCGGTGGCCATGGCAAAAGGGCGAGAGATGTCAGGCATAAAAAGGACAGGCTTATGAAGGAACAACTCTTTGAGTTGCTCGAAGGCGGTTTGTTGGGCTGAGTTCCATGTCCAAGGCATAGTTTTCTTGGTGAGGTCGATGAGCGGGCGGGCGATGTTGGAATATCCAGGGATAAAATGTTTGTAGAAATTAGTGAAACCCAGGAAGGAATGGACATCTTTGACTTTTTGTGGCGTAGGCCACTTGGCGATCCCATCTAGCTTAACGGGGTCCATAGCAAGCTGTCCTTCTTTGACAATCATGCCAAGGTATTCAACTTCGAAGATGGCGAATTGACATTTCTCTAGCTTGAGATGGAGGTTGAGTTCTGTCATCCTTTGGAGGACACAGTGGGTGTGTTCAGTATGGGTGGCGTTGTCTGGGGAAAAGATAAGGAGGTCATCCATATAAATAACCAACCACCCTTCAGCAATCATGTCGCGGAAGGAGTTGTTCATGAATTGTTGGAATGTTGTGGGAGAGTTAGTCATTCCAAAGAACATCACCATGGATTCAAAGAGTCCTTTGTGAGTGAGGAAGGCACCTTTCCATTGGTGCCCATCCTTTATATGTATGTTGTTATATCCCCATCATACGTCGAATTTGGTGAATACGCAAGCTCCTTTTGTTACGATTCGCTCGCAGGACGAACGCTTTTTCCTCGCTTTCTCTTATGGACTAATACTTTTCTTTTCTCACGCTTAACCTCATTCCTTCCATGTCGTTCTACGACATTCCATACATCTTGTAAGCGTGCTTATCCTCCACCGCGCAGGTACTCGTTATCTTCTGATCTTCTCACGCCATATGCGCCGGCCCTTAATGTTTCTTTCTCATGCGTGGTTTTGCCATTGGCTTCGCTATTCTAATGCCGCTTCCCACGCCAGCCCTTAACCCTTGTGACACGTAACTGTCACACCTTCACTTCGCTATATAAACCCTTCAACAGGGCCTCTCGTCTCTTCTCCTTAGCTTAGTTCTACCTACGGCTTGTCACCTAGTTAGTGCTAGCAATCTATTGTCTTTACTCTTTGAGTCTTCGCTCTACCATTAAGTGAGCACTTCACACTCGGTCCTCCCACCTTCGTGTGTCATTACCCTCAAACCCTAGACCCGTCTGTCAAGCTAGGCAGCGGTTATCCCTCGACCCGTCTACATCCCAGATGGTACCTCAGCCCCAGAAACCCCACGGCTGGCCCTACGTCGTCATATACACAAACGACCGACCCCTTTGATCCTACTAGGCGTTAGTAGGTCTACGCGCGACCATACCCATGGCCACGCGTAACACCTTTGAGCTTGTTGAGGAGATCTAAGATCAAGGATAACGGGTAGGCGTCACGAACTGTGTGTTCGTTGAGATATTGGTAGTCTTGACAAGGGCGGAGTTTGCCATCTTTCTTCTTGACGAAGAAGAACGGTGATGCTTGAGGGGAGTTTGAAGGATGGATTTTGCTGGTGGCGAGGTTTTCGTCAAGATAGTCTTCTGTGGCTTTCTTTTCGTCGGAGGTGAGCGGGTAGAGTTTATCAATTTTTGGGGTAAACAAATCCTTGATGTTGATTTCATGGTCATATGGTCGGGATGAAGAGAGAGAGTCAGCAGATTCTTTGGCGAAGACGGGGGCGAAGTCTTTGTATATGTCAGGCAAGGTGACTTTTGGTTTGGCTTTCTCGGCAGCAGCTGTGAGTTCCATGGCGGTGGTGAGCTTGGCGACAAGCTTCAGGGTGTCTGATGGTATCAGGATCCCGACTTGAGGACCCTTTGGCAAGAGTTAAGGTGGAGCGCTTAGTGAACATAGAGATTTCTGTTGGGCATATCAAGGAACGTAGAGAGGGTATGGTCAGGAACTGTTTCAACCATAATGTGACGAGGTGGTTTTGGGGAAGGTGTGCAGGTTTGGACGTCCTCATGTTATTTCAAGTCGGTGATGTGGATATGATATAGAGTGGCGGACTCATCCGCAGTTTCGGAGATATTGATCGTTTGTGACGATCAATCTATGATGGGGTTCATAAGGCGGAGCCAAGGCATTCTGAGGATCATGTTCTCGGACCCGCAGTGCATGACATGGAAGCATATGTGTTGGGCAATTCCGTTGATGTTGGTAAACAAGGAAGCGGTATAGCGAATGGCTCCCTTGATGTTCGGGGTTTGATCGACATTGTTGACAGAGATGGGCGTTGGGAGTTTATCAAGGGGGAGTCGGTGTTTTCAGGCGAAGTCCCAGTCGAGGCAGTTGATGTCTGCCTCGCTGTCGATGAGGGCACAGGTGTCGACAGTTTTCATGGTGTGCGAGGGATTGATGAGTTGTAGGGGAATACACATTGATTTCTTGGATGTAGATACAAGTATAGGTGCACACGTGGTAGGGGGAACTACTGATGTCGAGGCAGCGTTCCATTTCAAAAATCCTGGGAGGTGAAGGCAACATGAGACACCTTTGGTTCTTCATCATCGTCTTCATCATCTATCTCTTGTAGTCAAGGGACTTCTTCTTCATCCTTGACTTCCACTTCTATAACCTTCCGAACGACCTTCTTCGGCCTCGGGGTGTTTGAAGTGAACGTGGGGCATGCGGTGGCCCGATGTCCCTTCTGGCAGCAACAGAAGCATCTTCCTTCTTTGCGAAATTGTTCTTGTTCAGCTGGGGTGAGTCGTTGGAGTTGGACAGCGTCGACATCCATGACATTTGGGTCTTTTGTGGGGGCGGGGGTGGAGTACTAATGGTACGTGTGGCGAGTGGGTGCTTTGTGGCGAGCAGCGATTTCCCGAGTGCGTTCCATGTGGGTTTGGAAGGTAACAGCCTTCTTTAACCAAGCGTCTATGGTGGTGGGAACTGTCTCCATGGCCAGGATATGGCGCATGAGAGCATCAGGGATGGCAGTGGAGTAGTATCCAATAAGAACGTTGTCGTCAGTTATGCCTACGATGGCACAATGGTTTTGGTACTGAGCATTGTACTCAGTTAGCGAGAGGGAGTGTCTGCCGTTCTTAGTGTTGGCCATGCGAGTAGTGGTGAGCCAGGCAATCACGTTGCCAGTGGTGTCATAATGTTTGAATGCCAAGATAAAGGCGTCGTGGAAGTCGGACCATGAGCCCATCGAAATCAAGCCATCGACTGCGATCTTCAAGGCTTGGAAAGTGTTGGCCCATGTGAGTGCTGGTCCTTTGGCCATGTAGGAGAGCATGAAAGCGATGCACTTTGGGTCGGTGGTATATACCTCAGCATTGACGTTGAGATAAAAGGCGACTGAGTCAAGCTATTGTTTGGCCGTCTTATAATTGCTATTGTATTTGTCTGGGGTGCCGATGCAAAGTTTGAGGGGTTTGGTAGACATGGTGGGGGATGGTGGACGAGGGATCGGAGGAAAGATATGGCTGGTCTGGTGTCTGGGTGTCGGGGATGGGGGAGTCTGTGGGCGGGGTATTTGCACAGAAGTGGAAAAACTATGGGCAAGGTCACAAGTGGCGAGTTCTTCGTCTGAGTCTAATAAAGGCTCGTTGGGGTCTTCATCCCAATATGCTTGGTTGGGATTGTTAGGGATGTCAGAGGAGTCAAAGTGTGAAGTATGCGGAGGTTCTCGAGGGTTCCAATGCAGGTCAGTGGTTTGAGTGTTTCAATGAGAAGCTATGGTGGGCAGCATATGTGATAGTATCTGAGCAAGGAGGGAGCTTAGTTCTTTTGTTACGTGTGGCCTTGGGTAAGGTCGTGCGCAAACCTACTAACGCCTAGTGGGGTCAAGGGGTTCAGTTGTTTGGATATACGATGACGTATGGCCAGCCGTAGGGATGCTGGGTTGAGGGTACCGTCAAGGGTGTTGACGGGTCTGAGGTAACCACTACCTAGCTTGACAAGCAGGTCGAAAGTTCAAGGATAGAGACACACGAGGGCAGTGGGGCTGAGTGTGAAGCGTTCACTTAATAGTAGAACAAAGACTGAGGAGTAAAGACAAGTGGATTGCTAGTACTAACTAGGCGACAAGCCATAGGTAGAACTAAGCTAGAGAAAAGAAACGAAGGGCCCTGTTGAAGGGTTTATATAGGGAAATAAGGGTGTGACAGTTATATGTCACAATGGTTAAGGGCCGGCGTGGGAAGCGGCATAGAAATAGAAGAGCCAATGGCAAAACCACGCATGAGAGAGAAACGTTAAGGGCTGGTGCATTCAGCGTGACAAGATCAGAAGAAGAAGAGTACCTGCGTAGTGAAGGATAAGCATGCTTATGAGATGTATGGAATGTTGTAGAATGACATGGAAGGAGTGAGGTTAAGCATGAGAAACGAAAAGTATTAGTCTGATATCGTTAGGAAAGAAAAAGTGTTTGTCCTGCGAGCGAATTGTAACATTACCCCCTTAGTAATCCAAAGCTACGGCAAGGATTCCTTACAAGTCCTGAAAAGCGGGTCCCAGGGAGCTGGTAATATTGGCATAGCCGACGTCATCCAATTCGTCTCCATCTTCATAGGGTGAGGGGGTGCGAGGTGAGGAAGGCGCTGGATGGTAAGATTATTGAGAGGAGGAGGATGATTGGCAAGAGGTATGGCAGGGCGGGGCTCAACGGACAATTTGTCTGTTGCGGAATGCGGCTTGGGGGCAGCGAGGTGTGGACGTAGACAAGGACTGAGCATGGGGAGAGGTGAGGCGAGAGGTGAGGGGACGAGAAGATCCTGGACAGCGGGCAAGAGAGTGGCCAGGTGCACGTCGGAGACATCCTGTGCAGACATGTTGTTGACAAGATAGCTGGGTATGTCCGAGGCAGTGGCATTGGAAGCACCGCTGGTTGAAACAAGGGTGTCCAGGGTAGACGTGATCTCTGCCATTACGACCAGTCCACCAATCGTTGAGCGTCTGCCTGTGAATAGGCGACCCGTCTTTCAAGACTTTGTTGCCAAGTCCTCGACCTGCAGCAGCGAGATCTCAGAAATGGTTATCGACGTTGAGGAGGAAGGTATTGTAGCCCATCTGGAAGGCATGAGCATATAGCTGGTAGCGCGCATGATAGATAAAGTCCTGCATGGTCCTGCCAAGCATGGTGTGAGGAAAGATCAGGCCAGAGCCAGAGATGAAGGCGGCGATGTGGTTCAACTGCATCGCGGTTTCGAACCAGGTAAAGATGGGTGAGCCATCAGAAGAATAAACACTAATTGGAACACGAAGACGATCGTCAGACATAAGTGAATGAAAGCGAACATAATTCTCATCGGTAAACCACTCTTCCTGGAGCCAGTTAGTGTGGTGGTGAGTGGAGACATCTAAGGGAACTTGGGAGTCCCATCTGAAGTGGGCAACGAGGGAGTCCGAGCTAGGTGCACAGACGAGTTGAGGGTGGTGGATGCCTAAGAACAACGGGGGTCCGGGAGAAGGTTCCCGATCAGACAAAGGGGTAAACGTTGGCGAGGATTGGATCCTGCCCGAGATGGGGGAGATGTGGGAGCAGGGAACATTGCCAACAAGAGTGGCGAAGTTGACAGGCTGTAGGGCGGCGGGGCGAGTAGGAGAGACCCTCTCAGGGTCAGTAGTGGGAAGACAGACGGTGCTGGGGTTGGTAGCGGGTGCAACGGCAGGGGTGTCAACATTGGAGAATTCGATAGCCATGAGTAGGAGATGTAGTGGATTTATTTGCGGCATGGTGGGCGTGCGGATGAGAGAGGGAAAGCATGGGGGTGTCACCTTTTATAATTGTCAAGCAACTCCAACGAATGTTTCAAGTTCTGCTCGGGTTCCCATGATTCTTCTTCAGCGGAGTACCCTTTCCATTGGATCAGGTATTGGCAGGCCAACAGCATTCCTTGATACCGTATGATATGTTCAATTTCATATTCCTCTTGTCCTCTGACAAGATCTGGAGGCGGTGTGGGGAAGTTCGGGCCGTGTACGTCGTTTTTGCGATAGGGTGATAATAGGGAAGTGTGGAATGTGTTGTGAATCTTCCATGTTTGTGGGAGTCGGAGGTGATAGGAGACGGGGGATATGATGTCGGAGATAACAAAAGGGCCTTTGCATTTCGCAGCAAACTTCGAATCTTGGATGGACCTTTTAAGATTCCTGGCCTCCAGCCAAACTCATTCCCCTTTCTTGAAAGGCACAAATTTTGACTTAGACCTGGATGCCATGACTTGACATGCAAGTTCATGGAAAGCAAGGGCTTCATCTCATAGGGTGGTCAGCGTTTTGAGATGGGATTCAACCGCGGAGATGTTGGTTTCAGCAATGATCGAAGGTAGGGCACAGGGTTCATACCTCATCATAAGGTAAAATGGGGACTTTCCAGTGACGGAGTGGGGGTGGTGATTGTGTGTGAATTCTGCATGGGAGATGTGATCGGACCAAGTAGAAGGGTGACCTCCACAGTAGATGCGAAGATACGTTTTGACTTTCTGATTAACACGTTCGGTCTCGCCATTGGTTGGTGGATGGTAGGCTGTGGAGAGAGAGAGGTCGTAGTTTAGGAGTCAGCCAAGTTCCTTTGCGAAGGTGGATGCGAATTGTGGGCTGCGGTCGGAGATGATCTTATCGTAAAGGCCAAAACGGAGGTAGACTTTGTGGAAAAAGAGCGCTGCTACACCCACAGCGGTGATTGTTTTCTTCATAGGGCAAAGAATTACCTCCTTAGTAAGGCTGTGGTCCACCATGACCAATAAAGAATCAAACCCCCTGGACAGCAGGAGGTTGGTGATCAGATCGTAGGAGATCTGTTGGAAGGGGCAGGAGCAGAAGGAAGGAATAGGGATGGGA
>JBBPTX010000734.1:0-17036 GCA_038094595.1 Pulveroboletus aff. annulatus | reverse complement strand
TGAGGCCCGGCCACCAGAATTCAGAGGCGACGAGCTGGCGGGTCTTTAGGTAGCCAGGGTGGCCGGTGGAGGCGTGGTCGTGAGAGCGGTGGACGACAGCGCGGCGAAGGTCATGGTCGGGAGGGACATAGACGCGTCCTTGGTATTGGAGGACGCCATCGGAGTATTGCCAGTCGGCCAGGCGAGAACGGAGGGCTGGGGGAAGGGAGCTGTCGAATTCCTACAGCTTATGGAGGACAAGGTCGTCGGTGGCTGAGGCAGAAGCGATATGGTTAGAGAGGGCGGAATCGATGAGGCGAATGAAGAGGGTATCGGGGAGGAGAGTGACTCTGACATTGTCAGAGTCGGCGCGGGGAAGGAGATCTGGGCGACGAGAGAGGGCGTCGGGACCGGCGAGTTGAGTACCAGGGATGTGGGTGATAGAATAATCGTAATCGGCGAGGTCAAGGAGCCACTGGGCCTGGCGACGGTTGAGATCTTGAGGGCGGCGGAAGTATATAAGGTTCTTGTGGTCGGAAAAGACCTTAACAGGGAAGGGAGAGCCATGGAGGTATTGCCTCCAGGCTTTGAAACCGCGTATGATGGCCAAGAGCTCCCGGTCGTGGATGTCGTAGTTGCGCTCAGAGGAGGAGAAGGATTGAGATAAGTAAGAACAGGGGTGCCAGTCCCCGTTGGCATCCGTTTGTAACAAGATACCACCCGACGCATATTTGGAAGCGTCGGTGGCCATGGCAAAAGGGCGAGAGATATCGGGCATGAAAAGAACGGGCTTACGAAGGAACAACTCTTTGAGTTGGTCAAAGGTGGTTTGCCGAGTGGTGGACCAGGTCCATGGCATAGTTTTCTTGGTGAGGTCGAGGAGCGGGCGGGCGATGTTAGAGTATCCCGGGATAAAGCATCTATAGAAATTAGCAAAACCAAGGAAGGATCGGACGTCTTTGACTTTCTATGGTGTAGGCCACTTCGCAATCCCATCTAGCTTGACAGGGTCCATGGCAAGTTGTCCTTCCTTGATGATCATCCAGAGGTATTCCACTTCAGGGACGGCAAACTGGCATTTCTCCAGTTTAAGATGGAGGTTCAGCTCCGTCATGCATTGAAGGACACGGCGCGTGCGTTCCGTGTGGGTGGCGTCGTCTGGAGAGAAGATGAGAAGGTCATCCATATAGATTACTAACCATCCTTCAGTGATCAAGTCGTGGAAGGAGTCGTTCATGAAACGCTGGAACGTAGCTGGAGAGTTAGTCATGCCAAAGAACATAACCATGGGTTCGAAAAGCCCTTTATGGGTAAGGAAGGCACCTTTCCATTGATGTCCATCCTTGATACGTACATTGTTATATCCCCAGCATACGTCGAACTTGGTGAACGTTTGGGCGCCTTTAAGTTTGTCGAGGAGGTCGGAGATCAAGGGTAGCGGATAGGCGTCGCGGACCGTATGCTCATTAAGGTATCAATAGTCTTGGCAGGGGCGGAGTTTGCTGTCCTTTTTCTTGACAAAGAAGAAAGGTGACGCTTGGGGGGAATTTGAAGGGCGAATCTTGCCAGCGGCGAGGTTTTCATTGAGGAAATCTTCAGTAGCTTTCTTTTTGTCGGGGGTGAGCGGGTAGAGCTTGCTGATCTTCAGGGTGAACGAGTCTTTAACGTTAATTTCGTGATCGTAGGGTCTGGAAGGGGGAAGAGAGTCGGTGGATTCTTTGGCGAAGACTGGAGCGAAGTCTTTATAGGTGTCTGGGAGAATGACTTTTGGTTTGGCTTTTTCAGCGGCTGCCGCAAGTTCAGTGGCGGTGGTGAGCTTGGCAACAAGCTTCAGATGTGTCTGGTGATATCAGGATCCCGTTTTGAGGACCCGTTGGCAAGAGTTGGCATAAAGTGCTTGTCGGACGTATAGGTTTCCGTCTGGCAAATCGAGGAATGTGGAGAGAGTATGGTCGGGGATGGTTTTGACCATGACATGATGAGGTGGTTTAGCGGGGGGTGGACGAGGTTGGGCGTTGTTGTGTCGTTTGAGGTCGGCAACGTGGATGTGGTAGAGGGAGGCTGACTCGTCTACCGCCTCAGGGATGTTGATTGTTTGTGACGACCAGTCAATAGAGGGGTTCGTAAGTTGTAACCAGGGCGCCCCAAGAATCACGTTCTCGGACCCGCAATGTAGGACATGGAAGCGTATGTGTTGGGCAACGCCGTCGATGTTTGTGAAGAGGGAGGCGGTGTATCGGATGGCGCCTTTAGCATTAGGAGTTTGATCGACGTTGTTTACTGGGATAGGCGTCGGGAGTTTTTCTAGGGGAAGTCGGTGCTTCTTAGCGAAGTCCCAGTCAAGGCAGTTGATATCGGCGCCGCTATCGATGAGGGCGCGGGTGTCAACAGTTTTCATGGTGTGCGAGGGGTCAATGAGTTGGAGAGGAATGCGCATTGATTTTTTTGACGTGGATACAAGTACAGGTACACACGTGATAGGGGAAACTACTGACGTCGAGGCAGCGTTCCGTTTTAAAAATCCTAAGTGGTAATAGCGATGCAAGACACCTTGGTTTCTTCATCGTCGTCTTCATCGTCTATTTCTTGTAACCGAGGGACTGCTTCTTCGTCCTCGACTTCTACTTCTGTAACCCTCCAAACGACTTTCTTTGGCCTTGGGGTGTTTGAGGTAAAAGCAGGACAGTTGTTTGCCCTGTGTCCTTTCTGTCGGCAGCGGAAACACTTGCCTTCTTTGCGGCATTGCTCCCTTTCGGCGGGGGTAAGGCGTGGGAGACGGATGGCATCGACGTCCATCGTGTTGGGATCTCTGGCGGGGGCAGGGGCTGTGTACTGGTGGTACGTGTGGCGAGAGGGGGTCTTGTGTTGAGTGGCTATCTCTTGGGCACACTCCATATGGGTCTGGAAGGTGACGGCTTTCTTTAGCCAGGCATCGACGGTGGTAGGGACCGTTTCCATAGCAAGGATTCGGCGCATGAGGGCGTCGGGATAGCAGCCGAGTAGTAGCCGATAAGGACGTTGTCGTCGGTGATGCCAGCAATGGCGCGGTGGTTCGGGAACTGAGCGTTGTACTCAGTGAGCGAAGGGGAGTAACCGCCATTTTTAGTGGCGATCATTCGAGTAGTGGTGAGCCAGGCAATTGCGTTGCCGGTGGTGTCATAGTGTTTAAACGCCAAGATAAAGGCGTCGCAGAAGTCGGACCACGATCTCATGTTGATTGAGCCATCGGCTGCGATTTTTGAAGATCTAAAGGTGTTTGCCCACGTGAGCGCAGGGCCATGGGTCATATAGGAAAGCGCAAAGGCGATGCGCTTCGGATCTGAGGTGTATACCTCAGCGTTGACATTGAGGTAGAAGATGACGGAGTCAAACCACTGTTTGGCTGTTCGATAGTCGCCATCATACTTGTCTGGGGTACCGATGTGAAGTTCAAGGGGTTTGGTGGTCATAGTGGGCGACGGTGGGCGAGGGATCAGGGGAAAGATGTGGCCGGTTTGGCGTCTGGGTGTCGGGGATGGAGGTGTCTGAGGGCGAGGTATCTGCACAGAAGCAGAAAAGCTGTGGGAAAGGTCACGAGTGGCGAGTTCTTCGTCCAAGTCTAGTAGAGGCTCGTCGGGGTCTTCGTCCCAATATGCTTGGTTGGGATCGTCGGGAGTGTCAGAGGAGTCAGAGTGCGATGTACGTGGAGGTTCTCGAGGATTCCAACACGGATCAGTGGTTCGAGTGTTTCGATGAGAAGCTATGGTGGGCGGCATACGTGATAGTACCCGAACGAGGAAGGAGCTTAGTTCTTTTGTTACGCGTGGCCGTGGATGTGGTTGCGCGTAAACCTACTAACGCCTAGTAGGGTCGAAGGTTTGGTCGTTCGTGTCGATGACGACGTAGTACCAGCCGTGGGGATGCTGGGTCGATGGTACCGTCAAGGGTTTTGATGAGTCGAAGGATAAACCATAGTCTAGCTTGACTGACGGGTCAAGGTTTCGAGGGTAAGACACGTGAAGGCGGGTGAGCCTGTAGTGTGAAGCGTTCACTTAATAGTAGAACGAAGACTGAGGAGTAAAGGCTAGTAGATTGCTAGTGCTAACTAGGCGACAAGCCGTAGGTAGAACTAAGCTAAAGAAAAGGGGAGACATCCCTATTGAAGGGTTTATATAGTGAAGTAAGAGTGTGACAGTTACGTGTCACAGTAGATAAGGGCCGGCATGGGTGGCGGCGGTAGAAATAGAAAGCCAATGGCAAAACCACATATGAGAACAAAACGTTAAGGGCCAGCGCATACGGCATGAGAAGAGCAGAAGGAAGAAGAGTACCTGCGCGATGAAGGAGTAAACACGCTTACGAGATGTATGGAATATCGTAGAATGACATGGAAGGAGTGAAGTTAAGCGTGAGAAATGGAAAGTATTAGTCCGATATTGATAAAAGAGAAAAAGTGTTCGTCCTGCGAGCGAATCGTAACAGTTCAAGAGTTGGGAACGAGACTGGACGTGCTGACGGATGTGGTCCATGAGCTCAAGGCCTTCATTGTCAATACCAGTGCGACCACATCGACCAGCGCCGTTCAACACCATGCCCCAAGGGACACAAGTTCTCTAATAATCCAAATACCTGCATCTTGCAATGCTGTCCTCGCTGTGCCAGTCCCCTCTATGAACACCTCACAGCTACCAGTACCGGCCACTGTGGTTGGTCCCATCAGATGCCCTCTCGCTCGACTCCATGCGGACACTCCGCATTCGCTAGCGTTCGGGCATCCCCTCCCACTTCCCTTCCCTTCCCAAAATCTGAACCGGGACCACCAGCTTGGATGTGCGTTGATCACACCGAATGTCGAACATCCCACTGGCTGCAAGCTACTGTGCCAGTCCCGCCAGATCCCGAATCTGGGGCTTGTCATTCCCGACATCCCTGCTCTCTGTCCAGATGGGACTCGATGACCACAGAAGGAGTCGTGGCAGGACATCATCAAACACTGGATCAACGGAGTGCCAGAGCTTGGTCTACATACACCCCTCAAGGATTGGCCACCTGAGTGGACTCAAGGGTGTAATCGCATCTTCACGACGAAATATTTTGAGCGGTCAGTCATCGCCATCGAGTTCATCAATATGTGAGTTTCCTATCACACTTTCCATCCTCATACTTCCTGCTAACCGTGACTGACATCTCACATTCAGTTTCCACTCAAATAAAGCAAGGTTTCTTGCAGCATACCCACAGGCCGAGCGAGGGCACACTGCCCTCCTCTACACAATCAATGCCGCGCGATGCAATCGTGGAGAGAGAGAGGTATGGCCTCGACCCAACCATCAACATGGTATCATGGCCAGCGCCCAGGCATTTTCAGCTGGCGAGCCTACACCCGTTGTTGCTGCCAGTACATCCCACTTGCCATCTGCTGACTCGGTACCATGATGGTGGTCAAAGTCCGACACATGTCATCACACCAAGTCCCCTCTGCTCGTCCCATCTCACAAGCATAGCATCTCATTCAAGCCCAACACACTATTCTAGCTGTATTAATCATTTTGCCGGTGCTTGTCCATTTCCATTCTGGTTCATAGCACAATCATTTACACTGATGTCGAACACACATTATACTTACTATCTACCTAGTAGCATGCGACACCTCATTAATTCCGAGCCCACCCAGCCATGTACATAGTAATGAGTTAGTTGTACCGAATTCTTTGCTAATAGTCACAGTTGTTCCATCTCTTGTGTGTCCGCAGTACACCTGTAATTGATTTCTTACTGCTCGACTCAAGCGTTCGAATTGTCAGACCACCCTTCGAACAGACCGCCGGCTCTTCATATCCGTGTTTATGAGGCCCACTTGGACAGTGACACATCGTGCTCGATGCTTGATAGTGCTCAACACCATGCTCAGGTATTGTCAGGTCACCTCTTGTTACAGCTATATATTTTTCACCTTTACTTTGTGCATAACGGACACCTCTTTTATCTAATCAAGGGAAAACCCGACCTAGACACTGTGTTAGACACAGGGGATCTACGGGCCCTTCTAGATCAGTGGGCTTCACGTTCAGCCCTTCACTTTCACCCCACTGATCACACACACGTATTTAATCATCGTGATCATCACAGACCTCACATCAGTCACCCCTTCACTGTGATGTGATCCCTTATCTTTAATTACCGTTGACACCTTCCATTCTACCCACCCGCAGCAGATCAACGGCTGGCTACCTCATGTATCTATTAATCTCCGCTACAGGCCGACTCCTCATGTCGATCATGTTGGGCCTAGGGGATAGACTTATGTAGATACGTATCTAGATCGGTACACAACATGTATCTACACGAAGAATAGTATATAAAGCGAGACTGGACGGAGCTCAGTCTCCAGTCTAGTTCTCTTGTCCACTGCCTACAAAGCATCCCTCATAAGATAGTCTCTCCGCTCGACGTTTAGATAGTGATTGCCTGCAAGAAATTGTAGTCGCAACAGGTACTAAGGAACAAGTACTAAGTAAACAAAGCAACCTCTGAGGTATGGACTATGTAATAGTGACCATGGATACGTAAGAGTCCATGGGGAATGTGGATGATAATGACGGTGGGGCTCAAAGAATGTGATAGTGATATCAGGGGGAGGTGGCAAGGAAGGACATGCCTGCCTGCAGACACGAGGAGCGGGGATAGGGTGAGGTCAGATGATAAGGGTGATATGACTGTGGGCATACAGGGGAGCCTCAAGGACGAGGGGTTCAATGAACATGAGGGTCAAGGGGTGCAAGGATAGGCCATCCTCCATGGGAGCTCTTTAATGGCATGAAGAGGTAACGGGTGGTGAGGATGCCGACGAGACATTGCCGCTACCTTGCTAAGCAACGGAGCATGAAGACAAGGGTTCAAAGGTGATGATGGCGATGAAGGCCAGAGGATAACGAGAGGGATGATGAGTATGCTGAGGCGAGCATCGATGAGAGGAGGAGGAGTTCCCTGTGGAAGATACACAGGTAATATCAAAGCTAGAGAAGAGAGGCATAAGGCCAGGTTGACTGGTATATATAGTGAAAGGTAACAGTGTGACTGTGACATCACAGGGTCAAGGGTATGGGTTAAGGGCCAGCGTGGGAAGTGGCGGTAGAATGTGAAAGATCAAAGAAGAATGTGATAGAAGCCACGCGTGAGAGTGAAACACAACGTGCCAGTGCATGCGGCAAGGGAAGATGAAACACATGTGCGATAAGGCAGCACAAGGGAGATATGTGCACAAGATCACATAGGTGTGATGATGTACGTGAGAGATACCTCGGAGAGCCGAGGGACAAGGGTAAAGGGTTGGTGCAGGCAACCGGAGAAGAGTGGAATAGTGAGCGTACGCGCAGGAAGAGAGGAAAGAAAAGGGAAAACGTGCTCCTGACACAACAGATCGTAACAGTCTCCACAATTATAACAGGATTTGGCTCCTTTCTGAGCTGCACTGATATCCATTGCATTCAGATCTTTGGGTTTCGATCCGAACCTGAATTGTGTTCGTCCTCTAATGAGATCTAAACTTTCAAGACGATGTCCTACGCTTCTTAACATCTCCATTGTCTCGTGAACTGTGGTTTTCCTTAGTCCATTTTTCCAGTTGTAGTCCATGATATACCTTTTGACGTTTTGTTCTAGGAGATATACTCCATGCAGGTCTCCTAGTTCAGCTTTTTCATACTCTGTGTACCATTTGATAAGGAAATCATCTATTGGTTAAGTGTTCCCTTGTTTCATATTGTTTATTTTTTTTGTAGCTCTATCTTTGATGTTGCTACCTCTGAAGAGATTTCTTAATTCTCCTTCGAGATCTGTCCAACTATATCCTTGATTTGTGTAAAGTCTTTGCAGTCTTAATTGTGCAAAGGGTCCTGCCCTCGGTCCTTTCAGTTGTGATAAAACTGCTAGTATTGCGTCTCCGCTGTGAGGGGTTATGGCATGTTGATTGATCTGGATCCACGCCTGGATCTTTGCCCACCATTCATCAAACTTGGCAAATGATCTATTGAAGTCACCTGGGTCTGCAAAGACTTCTACCTTTCTTGACGTATTGATGGTTGGTTTTGTTTGTGTCACCCTGGATCCGCTAGGGGTTGGTTGTCTCATGGGTGGCCTTGGTTGTCCAGCTAAAGCTTGGATCATTTGTTCAATTTGTGCTACTGCGTTCTTTAATTGTGCTATTTCGCTACTAAGATGATCATATCTATTGTCCTGTGTTTGTGCAAATTGTGCGATCGCTTCTAGGTGATTAGCACCTGTGTCTGCAAAGGTGGTGCGGAGATCGGTAGCAGAAATGGGAATGAAAGACATTGTGAGTGTAGAGTGTGGATGGCTAGTATTTGTAGGATTTTCTTTACTGTACTCTCAGCTGTACTCGACTGTAATGATCGTTCCTTCTGATCGTTTGTGGATATTTGTGGCACTGTCTCTTCGCACGAGGGGCTAGATCTCTGTCTTCTTCTTCTAGCTCTGAGGCTTCTCTGTATCGCCTTCTGGCTATGCTTGCTTCTCTCTCAAATTGTTGCGCTCCTAGGGTTGCTTCTAAGCGCACGTTTCTTTGAGCTGTGAGCCACATGTAAGGGTCTGGTTCTTGATTCCTAATGACACCAGGGATAGGGGTTGTGAGGTGGCAAAACGGGGCTATTTCACTGATAGAGCTGAGGATCTGTGACGACGGTGTGGTGTCTCAGTAATACATGTGTCCTGTGAATCTCATATCTGTGGCGATAACATTGACGTCTGCTCTGTTACCAAAGCTTCTTGGTTGGAGGTCCTGTTCTAGCAGTCTCCAGAACTCTTCTTCGCTGGCTGCAATGTCTGGCCAGTCGTTTGGGTTGACTTCACTCCTTGTGCTTGCTGTTGCTAGCGAGTGCTCCCTGCTTTCTACTTTAACTACTACTGGTTCTTCTATGCCTACTGGAACGTCTACGAGTTCCCAAGATTGCACTGCGTCCACACGAGGGACATAGGCGAGGAAAGGGAGTAAGGATCGGTGAAATGAGATAGGCATTGAGTAGGATGCCCTTAGTACTACTTCTAGTAACTAGAGGATGCGCTCATTTGCAAAAGCAAGGGGACAAGTGAGGAGACTAGCGCACATCCAGCTTTCTGTGGTGATTGGGTACAAGAATGTAAGAGAGTCTAGTTCTAGTGTTGCAACTACAATCGTTGTAGGCAATCACCAATTACTTAGACATCAAAGAGAAGATGTTTGTAGACAGTGAAACAGGAGAACTAGACTAGAGACTGAGCTCCATCCAGTCTCGTTTTATATACTGTTCTATGTGTAGATACATGTTGTGTACTGATCTAGATACGTATCTACATAAGTCCATCCCCTAGGCCCAACATGATCAACATGAGGAGTCGGCATGTAATGGAGATTAATATATACATGAGATTACTAGCCGTTGATCTGCTGCGTGTTGCGTCTACAAATCTTTGCAGGCAACCACTTGGAATCTAGGCGTCGAGGAGGACTTCTTGAGACACTACTTTGTAGGAGGAGAACAAGAGAACTAGACTGGAGACTGAGCTCCGTCTAGTCTCACTTTATATACTATTCTACGTGTAGATACATGTTGTGTACCAATCTAGATACGTATCTACATAAGTCCATCCCTTTGGCCCTAAGTGATCGACATGCGGCCTACTGCTAGCAGTGGAGATTAGCATACATGAGGTTTCCAGCCGTTGGTCTGCTGCGGGTGGTAGAATGGAAGATGTCAACGGTAATTAAAGATAAGGGATCACATTGCAGTGATGTGGGTGACTGTGTGCAGGTCTGCAATGATTACGGTGATTAAATATGTTTTGTGATCTGTGGAGCGAAGGTGAAACGGTGAATGTGAAGTCCACAGATCTGGAAGGGCCCGTAGATCCCCTGTGACTGGCACAGTGTCTATGTCGGGTTTTCCCTTGATTAGATAAAGAAGCGTCCTTATGCGCAAAGTAAGGATGAGAAAATATATAGCTGTAACAGTGGTAAGCCAAGCGATGGCGTTACCCGTGGTGTCGTAGTGTTTGAATGCTTTGAGGAATTCATCACGGAAGTTGTCCCAGGAGCCCATAGAGATGGACCCATTGTTGGCGATCTTGGAGGCGCGGAAAGTGTTGGCCCACGTAAGTGCGGGTCCTTTGGTCATGTAAGACAGCGCGAACGCTATCTGTTTCGGGGCGGAGTTGTAAACGTCGGCATTGACGTTTAAGTAGAAGACGACGGAGTCGAGCCAGAATTTGGCTGTTTTATAGTCGCCATCATACTTCTCGGGAGTGCCGATACGGAGTTCGATGGGTTTGGTGGACATTGGTGGGATCGGGGGAAAGATGTGGCCGGTTTGGCGACGAGGGGTAGGGGATGGTGGCGTGGGAGGGCGAGGTATCTGCAACGAGGCAGTCAGGTGATGGGAAAGATTGCGGGTAGCGTCTTCTTCTTCTGAATCAAGGAGAGGTTCGTCGTGGTCTTCTTCCCAGAAGTCTGGGTTGGGTTCGTCGGGAGTATCCGAGGAGTCTGAGTGGTGGGTTCGAAGGGGTTCTCGGGGATTCCAATGAGAGTCTGTGGTTCGAGTGTGGTGAGAAATGGTGGGCGTACGTAATAGTGTGCGACAAGTGTAAACCTAGTTCTTTTGTTACGCGTGGCCCTTGGGTATGGTCGCGCGTAGACCTACGAAGCCTAGGGCGAGGGAGTCGTGGGGTGACGGTTGAGAATATCCGTCCAAGGGGGTCGGCCGTGGGGTTGCCGAGTCAAAGTCTACCGAGTGTAGTACGAGGTAGTCGAAGGTTGCCTATGTCACACAGACAGTAGGGTCAAGGGTTCGAGGGGGGACACACACACGGACGCGAAGAGCGTTGATGTGTGAAGCGTTCACTCAAGTGTAGAACGAGGACACGTAGAATTGCTAGGACTAACTAGGCGATTGCCGTAGGTAGAACTAGGTTAAGGAAAAGAAACGAAGTGCCCTGTTGAAGGGTTTATATAGTGAAGAGGAGGGTGTGACGGTAACGCGTCACATGGTTAAGGGCCGGCGTGGGAAACGGCGAGAGAAGAGCGGAAACAAGTAGCGAAACCACGCATGTGAAAGAAACATAAGGGCCGGCACATACGGCGTGAGAAGATCAGAAAATGAACGAGTACCTGCGCGGTGAGGGATAAGCACGCTTACGAGATATATGGAATGTCGTAGAACGACATGGAAGGTAGCGAGGTAAGTGTGAGAAAAGAGATAAGTGTCAGTTCGTAATGCTAAGTAGAGAAAAAGAATAGACCCTGCAGCGAATCGTAACATTACCCCCTTAGTAACTCCGAAGCTACGGCGAGGACTTCTTACAATTCCCGAAACGCGGGTCCGGGTGAACCGGTGATGTTGGCATATCCGACGTCGTCTAACTCATCTTGATCTTCCACGGAGAATCCCTCGGTAGGGGATGAAGGAGCGGGGTGGTAAGATTGTTGTGAGGAGGAAGAAGAGTGTCGAGACGAACGACGGGAGTTGCTGGTTCTTTGGACAATTTGTCCATTCCGGAACGCGGCTTGAGGTCGGCGAGGACGGGAGGAGGGAGAAGCGCGTGGGGTGGCGACGGTGGAGGAGATGCGAGAGGCGAGAGAACGGGAGGGACCTGGACAGTGTGCAAACGAATGTCCCGGGGCACGACGATTACAACCTCGGCAAGTATATTGTTGGCAGGAGAGTTGAGTGTGGCCGAGGCATTGGCACATAAAACACCGTTGATTGAAACGGGGGTGTCCAATGAAAATGCGATCTCTGCCGTTTCGACCGGTCCACCAGTCGTTGAGGGTTTGTCTATGGATGGGCGACCCATCCCTGAGTACGACATCGCCAAGTCCTCGACCCGCGGCGGCTAAGTCTCGGAAATGGTTGTCAACATCAAGGAGGAAGGTATCGTACCCAGATTGAAACCCATGGGAGTAAAGGGAATGGCGCGCGTGGTAGACGTAGTCCATCATGGTCCTGCCTAGAGTGGTATGGGGAAATACGGGTCCAGTTCCAGAGATGAAGGAGGTGATGCGGTTCAACTGCATGGCTGTATCGAACCAAGTATAAAGAGGGGAGCCTTCAGCGGCGTAAACACTAATGGGTACACGGAGGCGATCGTCAGATAAGAACATATGGAAACGAACATATTCCTCATCGGTGAACCGTTCCTCCCGGAGACGGTTGGTGTGACGGTGTCCTGAGACATCGAGGGGGACTTGGGTATCCCATCCCGAGTGGACTTCTAAAGAGTCGGAGCTTGGGGCTCGGACGAGGGCAGGGCGATGGACACCTAGGAACGAGGGGGGTCCGGGAGAAGGTTCCTGATGGGGCGGAGGGGTAAACGAAGGAGAGGTCTGGATCCGGCCAGAGACGGGAGAGACATGGGAGGCGGGAACTCCACCCACAAGAGTGGCGAAGTTGACTGGTTGTGGGGCGGCGGGGACAGTAGGAGAGACCCTCTCGGGGTTGGTAGTGGGAAGACGGATGGTGTTCGGATTGGTGGATGGAGCGGCAGCAGGGGTGTCGACATGGTTGGGGAATTCGATTGCCATGAGTAACAAGTGGAAAGGGTTTATCTGCGGCGTGGTGGGCGTGCGGTTGAGAGAGAGAACGCGGTGGGGTGTCGTTTTTTATAATCTTCTAAAATCTCCGATGAATTTTTTAGATTCCGCTCGGGTTCCCATGAGTCTTCTTCGGCGGAGTACCCTTTCCATCGGATTAGGTACTGGCGGGACGACGGCATTCCGCGATGTCGTAGGATAGTTTCGATTTCGTATTCTTCTTGTCCTTGGATAAGATCCGGGGGAGGCGTAGGGAAATTCGGGCCGTGTACGGGGTTTTCGCGATAGGGCGATAAGAGAGAAGCGTGGAACGTGTTGTGAATTTTCCACGTTCGTGGGAGTCGAAGGCGATAGGTAACAGGGGATAATACGTCCGTGATGGTAAAAGGTCCTTCCCGTTTTGCGGCGAATTTCGGATCTTGGATGGATCTCTTCAAATTCCGGGCTTCAAGCCATACTTTATCCCCTTTAGCGAAGGGCTTGAAGGGGGATCGAGATCTGGCGGCCATAGTTTGCCGTGCGAGTTCGTGGGCGGCGAGGGCTTCGTCCCATAAGGCGGACAAGCTACAAAGTCGTTCTTCGACGGCGGGGATTTTAGTTTCGGCGATAATCGAGGGAAGGGCACGGGGTTCGTAACCCATCATGAGGAGGAAAGGGGATTTGCCGGTAACGGAGTGAGGGCGGTGATTGTGAGTAAATTCGGCATGGGATATATGATCAGACCAAGAGGAGGGAAGATTCCCGCAGTAGATACGGAGATATGTTTCGATTTCTTGGTTTACGCGTTCGGTCTCACCATCAGTCTGGGGGTGATACGCGGTGGAAAGGGAGAGGTCGTAGTTCAGGAGACGTCCAAGTTCCTTAGCAAAGGAGGAGGCGAATTGAGGGCCCCAGTCCGAGATGACTTTGTCGTAGAGACCGAACCGTTTGTAGACTTTGTGGAAAAAGAGATATGCGATCCCTTCGGTGGTTACGGTTTTCTTCGTAGGGCAAAGAATTACCCCCTTAGTAAGGCCGTGGTCCACCACGACCAAAAGACTATCGAACCCCCCGGAAAGAGGGAGGTCGGTGATGAGGTCGCACGAGAGTTGCTGAAATGGGCGGGAGCAGGAGGAAGGTATAGGAGTGAGCGGGGGGGAAGATGGGTGGGTGTTCGTCTTGTTTTGCTGGCAAGTGGCGCAACCTTCAACGTAAGAGCGAACGAATGTGGCGAGACCGGGCCACCAAAAGTCAGCAGCGACAAGCTGGCGTGTTTTGAGGAAGCCGGGGTGTCCGGCGGAGGCGTGGTCGTGGCACCGGGTAACGATGGAGCGGCGGAGGGGTTGGTCGTCGGGAACGTAGACACGGTCCTGATACAGGAGTACGCTGTCACAATATTGCCAATCGGAGAGGCGGGAGCGGGCAGCGGGGGGAACGCGACCTTCGATTTCCTGGAGTTTATGGAGAACGAGGTCATCCGAGGCGGAGGCGGAGGAGATGACCGAGGAAAGGGCGGAGTCGATGATTCGAACGAAAAGGGAGTCAGGGAGGAGCGTTACACCGGAGTTATCGTCGTCAATAAGGGGAAGGAGATCTGGGCGGCGAGAAAGGGCATCCGGGCCAGCGAGGTGAGACCCGGGAACATGGGTGATGCGGTAATCGAAGTCTGCTAGGTCCAACATCCAACGGGCTTGTCGTCGGTTGAGGTCTTGGGGGCGGCGGAAGTACGTGAGGTTCTTATGGTCGGTGAAGACTGTTACTGGGAATGGGGAGCCATGGAGGTAATGACGCCAAGCTTTGAAACCATGGAGAACTGCCAGGAGTTCCCGGTCATGAATATCGTAATTTCGTTCGGCGGGGGCGAACGTCTGGGAGAGGTATGAGCAGGGGTGCCAATCTCCGTTGGAGTCGGTCTGGAGAAGGATTCCTCCAGAGGCGTATTTGGAGGCATCAGTGGCGATGGTGAAGGGACGGGTTATGTCGGGCATGAAGAGGATTGGTCGTCGTGTGAAGAGAGTTTTTAAGTGTTCAAATGCAGTCTGACGAGCGGGTGACCAATCCCACGGCTGGGTTTTCTTTGTAAGGTCAATGAGGGGGCAGGCGATATCGGAGTATCCCGGGATAAATCGACGGTAGAAGTTTGCGAATCCTAGGAAAGAGCGGACGTCTTTGACTTTTTTTGGAGTGGGCCATTTTGCGATTCCGTCGAGTTTGACAGGATCCATGGCGAGTTGTCCTTCCTTGACGATCATCCCGAGGTATTCGACCTCGGGAACGGCGAAGTTACACTTTTCTAATTTGAGATGTAGATCAAGGTCCGTCATTCGCTGGAGGACGCGGCGAGTTCGTTCAGTGTGGGTGTCATCGTCGGGGGAAAAGATAAGGAGGTCGTCCATGTAGATAACGAGCCATCCTTCGGTGATCATGTCACGGAAGGAATCGTTCATAAATCGCTGGAACGTGGCGGGGGAGTTGGTCATTCCGAAGAACATAACCAGGGGTTCAAAGAGTCCTTTGTGCGTGAGGAAGGCTCCCTTCCATTGATGTCCATCCTTGATTCGGACGTTGTTATATCCCCATCGGACGTCGAACTTAGTGAAAACGCGGGCGCCCTTGAGTTTGTCTAGAAGGTCTGTGATAAGGGGAAGGGGGTAGGCGTCGCGAATGGTATGTTCGTTGAGATAGCGGTAGTCTTGACAGGGGCGGAGTTTTCCATCCTTTTTTTTGACAAAGAAAAATGGGGATGCCTGGGGGGAGGTGGACGGACGGATTTTTCCTGCAGCGAGATTCTCGTCGAGGAAGGCTTCGGTGGCTTTCTTTTCGTCCAGGGTTAAGGGGTAAAGTTTCCCTATCTTTGGGACGAAAGAATCTTTAACGTTGATTTCGTGGTCGTAAGGGCGGGAAGGAGGAAGGGAGTCCGCTGTTTCTTTCGAGAAGACGGAGGCGAAGTCTTTGTAGACGTCTGGGAGGGTTGTTTTGGGTTTTGCCTTTTCGGCGGCTGCGGCGAGCTCAGTGGCTGTAGTTATCTTGGCAACTAGCGTCGGGTGTGTCTGATGATATTTTGACCCTGAACGTGTGATTCGCTGGCAAGCGTAATGATGGAGGGTGGATTTTACGTAGTGTCCTCCATCGGGAAGGTCTAGGAAGATTGAGAGGGCGTGGTTTGGAATAGTTTCCACTAAGGTATGCTTCGGAGGTGGTGCTGGGGCGGTTTTCGGAAGATGGTCATTGTGTCGTTTGGTGTCCTGGGTAAAAGAATGGTAGAGTGCTGCGGACTCATCGAGTTTTTCTGAGATCGAGAGCGTTCTAGCAGTCCAGTTGATTTCTGGATTGGTGGTGCGAAGCCAAGGAGACCCAAGGATGACATTTTCGTTTCCACAATGCATAACGTGGAACAATACTTGTTGAGCTACGCCTTCGATGTTGAGGAAGAGGGAGGAAGTAAATCGTATTGCTCCTTTGGTGTTTATTGTTTGGTCTACGTTTCGTACGGAGATGGGCTTTGAGAGTTTGTTCAGAGGTAATCGATGTTTTCGGGCAAAGCCCCAGTCGAGGCAATTGATATCAGCTCCGCTATCAACGAGAGCGTGGGTGTCGACGGTTTTCATTGTGTGCAAGGGTTCTATGAGCTGGAGGGGAATACGCATAGATTTCTTTGACTGGGATAAAAGTACAGGAGCACACGTAAATGAGGAAGGGGCTGACGTCGAGGCAGTCTTCCTTTTCAAAAATCCACAACGACTCTCGCTACAGCTTCTTCGTCATCGTCTTCTTCTTCCTCTATTTTGGTGAGAGAGGGAACTTCGTCATTGCCTTCTTCTACTTTGTGGACCGTTTTCTTCGTTTTTGGGGTATTCGGGAATCCAGGACATTTAGACGACACATGCCCTTTTTGCCTGCAACGGAAGCATCGTCCTTCTTTGATGCATTTCTGTCGTTCTTCCGGGGTGAGCTTGGTAAGTCGAACTACGTCCACGTCCATGGCGTTAGGGTCTTTGGTAGGGGTCGGGGTGGAATATTGGTGGTACGTGGTGCGAGTAGGGATTCTGTGGCGAGCAGCGATTTCTTTTGCTCGGTCCATGTGGGTTTGGAAGGTTACGGCCTTCTTAAGCCATGAGTCAATGGTGATGGGGACGGTTTCCATTGCGAGGATGCGACGCATGAGGGGTTCAGGGATGGCGGCTGAGTAATAGCCGATTAAGACATTGTTGTCGGTAATTCCGGCGATGGCGTAGTGATTTTGAAATTGAGCGTTGTATTCGGTAAGCGAAGGGGAATATCCGCCACCTTTGGTGGCAGTCATACGGGTGGTGGTAAGCCAGGCGATGGCGTTACCCGTGGTGTCGTAGTGTTTGAACGCCTTGAGGAATTCGTCACGAAAGTTGTCCCACGAGCCCATAGAGATGGACCCATCATTGGCAATTTTGGAGGCGCGGAAGGTATTGGCCCACGTGAGTGCGGGTCCTTTGGTCATGTACGATAACGCGAAGGCTATCTGCTTTGGGGCAGAGTTATAGAC
>JBBPTX010000733.1:0-17050 GCA_038094595.1 Pulveroboletus aff. annulatus | reverse complement strand
TCCATGAACCCCTCCCACTTCTCCCCCACCAGCACTACTAGTGCTGAACGAACCCACCGCGCCCTTCAACACGCCTTTGAAATGTCCCGACCTGGACAACTCTCCATCCCCTCACGATGGACCATCCACACCCCCTCCCAGGGGTCCTCTGACTCCTCTGACCCCACTGACCATGACCCAACTCCAGCACACTGGGAAGAAGACTTCGATGAGCAACCACTCAACCTCAAAGAGGAAGCCACCTGTGACCTCACCCATGACTTCTCAGTGTAGATGCGCCTTCCCCCTCCCCAGGACTCTCCGTCCCTGACTCCCCGTCGCCCCAACGCCCCACCCCTACCAGTGCAGCCACCACTCCCGACAATTACGTTGAGAGAAGTACTTCCCCCATTCCCTCAACCCCTGTCTCCCGATGAACCACTGGAGGAAATCCTCCTGAATCCCTCCAAACCCTTCTCTGGTCTCCGCCGGCAACCAGTCAGGCAATGGCTTGACAAGGTCACCTTCTACCTCCATGTCAACATGGAGCTTTTCGATACCATCTCCAAGAGGATCACGTACACACTGTCCTACATGACTAAGGGTTCAGCTGCCATCTGGGCCGCCCACTTTCATTCACAGGTGACAGCCAAGGGCCCCTCCGCCTTTGGTACTTGGACCATCTTTTGCAGCCAACTTCTCGACACCTTTGAACACAAGGACACCACCGGCGACGCTATCACCTGGCTCTCTCGGACACACATCGTGTCAACCCCCGCTGGGTACTCCCCTCCCCTAACTGAGTACCACACCCATTTCCGCAACCACGCCCTTCTGGCTGGTATCACTGATCAGAACGTGCTGATTGGCTACTATTCAGCAGCCATTTCCCCCACCCTTATGTGCCACGTTCTCTCCATGGAGAATGTCCCCTCAACCCTCGACCTCTGGATTGCCAAGGTCAACACATTTCATTCTCACATGGAACGTGCCCGCGCCATCGGAAACCTCCAGCATGAGGTTAAACTGCACTCCCACAACCCCCAGACCCTCCATCATGAGGTAAAACTGTCCCCCAGAACCCCAATGGAGGTAGATCCATCCCCTCGCCCTGCTCAGCATCAGGATAAAAGGCCCATCCCTGACCCTATGCATGTTGATCGTCCAGCTTCCTCGCTCCCCACCCCCATGGATGTTGACATCGTCCGCCCCTCTCGCCTCACCCCCACCTCCTGGCTGTAGTGCTGCCTCACCGGTTGCTGCTTCTGTTGCCATCAGCATGGCCATTGCCTTGCTGACTACCCTCTCCCCCGCTACCCTCGTCCCTTGGCTTCGGCCTCTCCCATCGCCACCCCCACGCCCAGACCCCCTCCTATGGCAGTCCATTCCTGCCCCCTCCCACTCCACGTCCCCTCCCTCTCCATCGCCTGCGTGCGCCTTCCTCGTGCTTGCTTCCCATCCCCGCCGCCCCCACCTTTGGCCGTAAGGGGCTACGACCTTGGCAGGGAGGTAATTTCCCCTCCTTTCCCTGCCCTGCCCCTCCTTTCACAGGATAACCTCCGAAACAAGGCTAAACTACCCTTGGATCTTTTACAGGATCATCTCCGCAACAAGAGAAAACTACCCTTGGTCCTATCAGCAAAACCCTCGGTCCCCTTAGGCATTGGACGGCATAGGAAAAACCTGGGTTTTCTTTCACATGGCTTTTTGCTAGGTGGCTGAGCCAAAATGCCAAAATGAGACGAAGTCCCAAATGATGTGTGATTGTGGAGGGAACAATTGATCAGATATCAACAATGCTCGACGACTCACTATCCGAGCACGATTCTGGCTTCAATTTGGGGATGGAAGATGATAGCATATTTAGCATCCTCCTTCAGCAAAATCAACAAATAAGCCAGCTCCTCATGATGGCTATCAATGCTATGAATGAGGTTGTCACTACAGCAAATGAGCATGCAGAGCCCATCCCCTACCATACCTCAATTCTGACGGGGGAAATGTGGGTCCACGAACTTCTCAACGGTCATTTGGATTGTATTCACAATGAGCTTGGTGTACAGAAATGTGTCTTTGAGAAGCTGGTCGAGGAGCTGAGGGGGCAAGGGTACGAGAAATCCAGAAACGGAGTAACCCTCGAGGAACAACTGAGTATTTTTCTCTACACATGTGTAACTGGCCTCTCGTCCAAGCATGTTGGGGAGTGTTTCCAACACACAAATAATACGATTTCCAGGTGTGTGTTTTTAAAATTCCCCCTTGCATACTCACAACAGTCTAGATACTTTCACAAGATGGTAGATGCATTCTCGTCGACTCCGATTTATACAAAATATGTCAGGTTACCACAGTCAGACAGTTCAACATCCACCCGTATCATAGAAGATTCTACCGTTTACCCATTCTTCAAAGATGCCATTAGGGCACTCGATGGGACACACATAGCATGTAGTCCATCAGCAGCTGAGAGGGATTCAACATGGAATTGCAAGGGATTTCATTCAATCAACTGCCTCGTCGCATGCAATTTCGACCTTGAATTTATCTATGTTCTTAGCGGATGGGAGGGTTCTATGGCTGATGCTTCTGTTTATCACGACACTCATAACACTGATTTCAAGATACCAGATGACAAGTATTACCTTGCCGATGCTGGATAACCGATTTGCCCTCAGTTACTAGTCCAGTATCATGGTACTCGATACTGTTGCGACTACAATTGTTGTAGGCAATCACCAACTTATTCTAGATGTCGAGTGAATTCTTAAGGATGCTTTGTAGGCAGTGAACAGGAGAACTAGACTGGAGACTAAGCTCCGTCCAGTCTCGCTTTATATACTATTCTATGTGTAGATACATGTTGTGTACCAATCTAGATACATATCTACATAAGTCCATCCCCTAGGCCCAACATGATCGACACGAGGAGTCGGCCTGTAGCGGAGATTAATATATACATGAGGTTACCAGCCGTTGATCTGCTGCAGGTGGGTGTAATGGAAGGTGTCAACGGTAATTAAAGATAAGGGATCACATCACAGTGGGGTGACTGATGTGAGGTCTGTGATGATCACGATGTATTAAATATGTGCTGTGATCAGTGGGGTGAATAGGTGAAGATCTGAAAGGTGAAGCCCATTGATCTAGAAGGGCCTGTAGATCCCCTGTGTCTGGCACAGTGTCTAAGTCAGGTTTTCCCTTGATAAGATAAGGAAAGTGTCCATATGTGCAAAGTAAAGGGTGAAAAATAATATATAGCTGTAACACTACCCCCCATTTAAGGATCGACTTCCAGGCGATCAAAAGGGTGTGTTGATGAAAGAGTAAGATCCTTGCGTTTGTGAAAGCATCGTATAAATGCCAAATGAGACATCCACAACCTTCGAGGTGCAGAAGGATACTTCCTATGGAAATCGCCAATGGCATCAAGTGTACCTGGTAGAAGATGTTCTTCCGGTTCCCAAGTTCGATCTGTCTCATCATAGCCTAGCCAATGGACTAGGTATTCAAGGCGATGACCTTTGAATCTACTAGCAATGATCCTTTCTACTTTGTATAAGTTATCTCGGTCCTTGTTACGATTTGCTCACAGGATGAACACTTTTTCTTTTCTTACGATAACAAACTAATACTTTCCGTTTCTCACGCTTAACCTCGTTCCTTCCATATCGTTCCACGATATTCCATACACCTTGTAAGCGTGCTTATCCTCCACCATGCAGGTACTCTTTTCTTCAAACCTTCTCATGCCGTATATGCTGGCCCTTAACGTCTCTTTCTCATATGTGGTTTCGCTATTGGCTTTCTATTTCTAATGCCACTTCCCATGCTGGCCCCTAACCATTGTGACACGTAACTGTCACACCTTTACTTCACTATATAAACCCTTCAACAGGGCCTCTCGTTTCTCTTCCCTAGCTTAGTTCTACCTATGGCTAGTCGCCTAGTTAGTACTAGCAATCCATCTTACCTTTACTCGTCGCGTCGTCGCTCTACCATTAAGTGAGCGCTTCACACTTGGCCCACTAGCCTCCGTGTGTCTCTACTCTTGAACCTACGACCTGCTAGCCAAGCTAGGTGGCGGTTACCTTTGACCTGTCAATTCCCCTTGATGGTACCAACAACCCAGCATCCCTACAGCTGGTCTTAGTGTCTCGTATATACGAACGACCAAACCTTGGACCTCACTAGGTGTTAGTAGGTCTACGCGCGACCTCACCCAAGGCCATGCATAACAAAAGAACTAAGCTATCTTCTCATTTGGGTACTATCACGTACGCCGCCCACCATAGCTTCCCACCGAAACACTCACACCACTGATCCATGTTGGAACCCTCGAGAACCTCCGCGTACCTCACACTCTGATTCCTCTGACACCCCCGATGATCCCAACCAAGCATATTGGGACAAAGATCCCGACGAACCTTTGCTAGACTCTGTTGCGTCTACAAGTCTTTGTAGGCAACCACTTGAAGACTAGGCATCAAGGAGTATTTCTTAGATACTACTTGTAGGAGAGAATCAAGAGAACTAGACTGGAGACTGAGCTCCATCTAGTCTCGCTTTATATACTATTCTAAGTGTAGATACATGTTGTGTACCGATCTAGATACATATCTACATAAGTCCATCCCCTAGGCCCAACATGATCGACATGAGAAGTCGGCCTGTAATGGAGATTAATACATTCATGAGTTTGCCAGCCATTGATCTGCTGCGGGTGGGTAGAATGGAAGATGTCAACAGTAATTAAAGATAAGGGATCACATCACAGTGATGAGGTGACTGATGTGAGGTCTGTGATGATCACGGTGTTATTAAATATGTGCTGTGATCTGTGGGGCGAAGGGTGAAGAGGTGAAGGCGAAGCCCACAGATCTAGAAGGGCCCGTAGATCCCCTGTGTCTGGCACAGTGTCTAAGTCAGGTTTTCCCTTGATAAGATAAAGAAAGTGTCAAGTGTCCGTATGCGCAAAGTAAAGATGAAAAATATATAGCTGTAACAGACTCAGACTCAGAACTCGCCACTCGTGATCTCTCCCATAGTTTTTCTGCTTCCGTGCAGATACCTCACCCACAGACTCCCCCGTCTCCAACACCCAGACACCAAACTGACCACATCTTTCCCCCAATCCCTTGTCCTCCTTCACCCACTATGACCACTAAACCCCTCGAACTTTGCATCAGCATCCCAGAAAAGTATGATGGCAACTACAAAACAGCTAAACAGTGGCTTGACCCAGTCGCCTTCTACCTCAACATAAACGCTGAGGTTTACACCACTGACCCAAAGCGCATCACCTTTGCGCTCTCCTATATGGCCAAAGGACCAGCACTCACGTGGGCCAACACTTTCTGAGCCTCGAAGATTGCAACCAACGGCTTGATTTCAATGGGCTCATGGTCCGACTTTAGAGACGCCTTTATCTTGGCATTCAAACACTATGATACCACCGGCAACACGATTGCCTGGCTCACCACCACTCACATGACTGCCACTAAGAATGGCGGATACTCTCCCTCGCTGACTGAGTACAACGCTCAGTTCCAGAATCACTGCGCCATCACTGGCATCACCGACAACAACATCCTCATTGGCTACTACTCGGCCACCATCCCTGACACTCTCATGCGCCAAATCCTAGCCATGGAGACCATCCTCACCACCATAGACGCCTGGCTGAAGAAAGCAGTCACCTTCCAAACCCATATGGAGCGCACCATAGAAATCGCTACTCGCCACAAGACCCCGTCTCGCCACACGTACCACCAATACTCCTCCCTCACCCCCGCCAAAGATCCCAATGCCATGGATGTTGACACCATCCGCCTCCAACGACTCACCCCCGCCGAATGAGAGCAATGCCGCAAAGAAGGAAGATGCTTCTGCTGTCGACAGAAGGGACACTGGGCAACCAATTACCCCACCTTTACTTCAAACACACCATGGCCGAAGAAGATAGTTCAGAAGGTAGTAGAAGTTGAAGCCAAGGACGAAGAAGAAGTCTTTCGACTACAAGAGATAGACGACGAAGATGATGATGAAGAACCCAAGGTGTCTCGCACCGCCTTTACCTCCCAGGATTTTTGAAACGGAACACTGCCTCAACGTCAGTAGTTCCCCCTAGTATGTGTGCACCAGTACTTGTATCCACATCTAAGAAGTCAATGCGTATTCCCTTGCAACTCATTGATCCCTCACACACCATGAAAACCATTGACACCCATGCCCTCATTGACAGTGGTGCGGATATCAATTGCCTCAATTGGGACTTTGCCCAAAAACACCGACTCCCCCTCAATAAACTCCCAACACCCATCCCTGTCAACAATGTTGACCAAACTCCAAACGCCAAGGGAGCCATTTGTTACACTGCTTCCTTGTTCACAAACATCGAAGGAATCGCCCAAAGTGTGCGCTTCCACGTTATGCACTGCGGGTCTGAGAACGTAATTCTCGGAACACCCTGGCTTCACCACACCAACCCAGTTATCAATTGGTCATTGCAAACAATTGACATCCCCAAAACAATAGATGAATCCTCCTCCCTCTATCACATATACATCGCTGATTTGAAATGACATGATGATGCCCAACCCCGGGCACCTCCCTCAATGCCACCACGACACGTAATGGTTGAAACTATCCCAGACCACACCTTATCCACCTTCCTCGACATACCTGATGGGAACCTCTATGTCCGCCATGCTTTGTACAACAACTCATGTCAGCGAGTCCTCAAATCTGGCTCCTGTTATCACCAGACTCACCCAAAGCTTGTTGCCAAGCTCACTACCACCACTGAACTTGCAGCCACTGCTGAGAAAGCCAAGCCAAAAGTAACCTTACCAGATGCGTATAAGGATTTCGCCCCTGTCTTCGCCAAAGAATCTGCCGATTCCCTCCCCCCATCCCGACCGTATGACCACGAAATAAATGTCAAAGACTCATTCACCCCGAAGATCAGCAAGCTCTACCCGCTTACCCCAGATGAAAAGAAGGCTACCGAAGACTTCCTTGACAAGAACCTTGCCATTGGAAAAATCCACCCGTCAAACTCCCCTCAAGCATTGCTCTTCTTCTTTGTCAAAAAGAAAGATGGCAAACTCCACCCCTGCCAAGATTATCAATACCTCAACGAACACACCATTCGTGACGCCTACCTGCTCCCTCTAATCTCCGACCTCCTAGATAAACTCAAAGGGGCTTGCATCTTCACCAAGTTCGACATCCGTTGGGGGTATAACAATGTGCGTATAAAGGATGGGCATCAATGGAAGGGTGCCTTTCTCACTCACAAGGGACTCTTCGAACCCATGATAATGTTCTTTGGAATGACTAACTCCCCTGCAACATTCCAACGTTTCATGAACAACTCCTTCCGTGATATGATCGCAGAAGGATGGTTAGTTATTTATATGGACGACCTCCTTATCTTCTCTCCAGATGATGCAACCCACACCGAATGCACTCACCGTGTCCTCCAACGAATGACGGAGCTCAACCTCCATCTCAAACTAGAAAAATGTCAATTCACCACCCCAGAAGTCAAATATCTCAGCATGATTGTCAAAGAAGGACAACTCGCTATGGACCCCATCAAGCTCGATGGGATTGCTAAGTGGCCCACGCCACAAAAAGTCAAAGATGTCCATTCCTTCCTCGGATTCGCTAACTTCTACAGATGATTTATCCTGGGGTACTCCAACATCGCCTGTCCACTTATCGACCTCACCAAGAAAACTATGCCTTGGACGTGGGATCCCACCCAACAAACCGCCTTTGAGCAACTAAAGGAGTTGTTCCTCCGTAAACCCGTTCTCTTTATGCCGGACGTCTCTCACCCCTTTGCCATAGCCACCAATGCATCGAAATACGCGTTAGGCGGCATTTTATTACAAATGGGGACTGGCACCCCTGTTCTTACTTATCGCAATCCTTCTCCTCTTCAGAACGCAACTATGACATCCATGACCGGGAGCTCTTGGCTGTTATACACGGTTTCAAAGCCTGGAGGCAATACCTCCATGGCTCTCCCTTCTCCGTCAAAGTGTTCTCTGATCACAAGAACCTCACATACTTCCGCCACCCCCAAGACCTCAATAGACGTCAAGTGTTACAATTCATTGTGCCCGGTTGCCCGTGCCAACCCTTTACCCTTGCCCCTCGGCTCTCCGAGGATTCCTCTCATGTACGTATTCTTACTTACATGTTCTTTGTGCACTTATCTCCCTTGTGCTGCCTTATCACACACGTGTTCCACCTTCTTACACCACATGCACCGGCACTTTGTGCCTCCCTCTCACGCATGGGTTCTATCACATTCTCTTGTATTCTTTCACATTCTACTGCCACTTCCCACGCCAGCCCTTAACCCATACCCTTGATCCTGTGACGTTACAGTCACACGTCACCTTTTACTATATATACCAGTCGATCTGGCCTTATGCCTTTCCCTTAGCTTTAGTCTTCCTACGACATCCTGTCTAGCACCTCGCTTGATACTTGTCAATACAAAGGCTATCGCTCCCTCTTGACCCACACCTCTATGAGTCCCGTTCAACTCTAGAGTGAACACTCAGTGCTTGGAACACTCTTCCTCGTGCACTTCCCCGACCCCTTTGATCTCTGTGGCTCCAGGCCACCTCCCCATCGTTGATATCCACGACGATTGAACCACATCCTGACTAGATGGGATAACAGTAGGGCTATGTGCAACCCTACCCGGGCCACACGTAACAAAAGACTAAAGCTGCTTCAAGGCGACGTACTCTTCAGTACTGCCATTCCCCACTGACACCACTCTGACCCTCTAGCACCATCCCACACCGGAAACCCTTGACCCCGAAGGACCTCTCATCCTCTTGATTTTCCCCTCACCTCACCGCACTCGATCCTGAGACTTGCGAATGCCCTTTCACGGGGTAGTAACTTGTTGCTCGGATATTGTGAACCACTCCCCGCCTTTGATCCTGAAACTCAAGAATGCCTCTTTACGAGGGTAGTACCTTGTTGCTCAGATACCGCGACCACTGGCTCCTCCAGCCATGAACCCTTCCTACTTCTCCCCCACCAGCACTTTCAGTGCCGAACACACCCGCCGTGCTCCCCTGCACATCTCTGAAACAGCCCACCCCAGCCAACTTTCCATCCCCTCATGATGGACTATCCGCGCCCCCTCTTATGGGTCCTCCTCGGACTCAGACCCCACCAACCCCGACCCAACTCCAGGTTTCTGGGAAGAAGACCAAGATGAGCAACCACTCGACCTCGACAAAGAGGAAGCCACCCGCAACCTCGCCCATGACTTCTCAGCACAACTGCACCTCCCACCTCCCCGGGACTCTCCGTCCCCAACTCCCCGTGACCCCCGCGCTCCACCACTCCCCATGTGGCCACCCCTCCTGACTATCACGTTGGGAGAAGTACTTCCCCCATTCCCCCGCCCACTGTCCCCCGAAGACTCCCCGGAGGAACTCCTCCTGAACCCCCCCGAACCCTTCTCTGGCCACCGATGACAATCGGTCCGACAGTGGCTTGACAACGTAACGTTCTACCTCCATGCCAACATAGAGCTCTACGACACCGCCCCCAAAAGGATCGCGTACACGCTTTCCTACATGACCAAGGGTCCAGCTTCCATCTGGGCCACCCGTTTTCGATCTAAGGTTGCTGCCAAGGGACCCTCCACCCTGGGCACGTGGACGGCCTTCCACCGTCAACTCTTTGACACCTTTGATCACAAGGACATCTCCGGTGATGCTATCGCCTGGCTCTCCAACATGCGCATGGTGTCGACCCCCCACAGGTACTTGCCCCCACTAGCTGAGTACCATGCCCTCTTTCGAAACAACACCCTCCTGGCTGGGATTACTGACCAGAACGTCCTTATCGGCTACTACTCAGCCACCCTCCCACTCCCGCTCATGCGCTGCATTCTCTCCATGGAGAACATCCCCTCGACGATCGATCTCTGGATCGACAAGGTAAACACGTTCCATTCTCACATGGAACGTGCCTGTGATATCATGAGCCTCCAGCATGAGGTTAAACTGCACCACTTGACCCCTGACCTCCGGCATGAGGTAAAACTGCACCACTTGACCCCTGATCTCCGGCATGAGGTAAAACTGCACCATTCGACCCCTGACCTCCGGCATGAGGCTAAACTGCACTCCCTTGACCCCCAGACCCTCCGTCATGAGGTAAAACTGTCCCCTGGCACCTCGATGGCGGTTGATCCATTGCCTAGCCCTGCTTGGCATCAGGTTAAATGGCCCACCCCTGTTCCCATGGACGTAGACCGTCCCACTCCCTCACCCTTCACGCCTGCCCCCATCCCCATGGACGTTGACGTTGTCTGCCCCTCTCATCTCACCCTCGCCTCTTGGCTCCAGTGTCGCCTCACCGGGCGATGCTTCCGTTGTCGACAGCAGGGCCACCGCCTTGCCGACTGTCCCCTTCCCCGCCACCCTCGTCCCTTGGCTTCCGCTCCCCCTGTTGCTGCCCCCGCATCTGGACCTCCCCCCTTGGCGGTCCACTCCTGCTCTCTCCCACCCCCTTCCCCTGTTTTCTCTGTCCCCACCCTCTCGATTGCCCACGTGCGCCTTCCTCATGCCCACTTCCCCTCCCCGTTGCATCCGCTTTTGGCCGTAGGGGGCTACGACCTTGGTAGGGGGGTAATTTCCTCTTCCTCCCTATCCCCACCCCTCCTTTCACAGGAACCCCTCCGAAACGAGGTTAAACTACCCTTGGATCTTTCACAGGATCACCTCCACAATGAGGATAAACTAGCAGCGGACCCTTCCACCGGTCATCTCTGCAACGAGATTAAACTACCCTCAGCCCTACCGGCACCTCCCGTGGTCCTTCTGGACAACCCCTCGGTCCTTCGGGACAAACCCCTGGAACTTCCTCAGCATGAAGAAAAACTGCCGACATCGTCTCACACTGCGGACTCAATTGAGTCATTCCCCTTGTTATCTACCTTAGAGTCACTGACGAACACCAAGAACCTTCGAAAGAAGGCCGCTAAGAAACTCCGTGATGCCCAGCGGAGTTCCTTCCTCGACTACTTAAAGGTGGTCAACCTCCAGTAGGTCTTCCCATGGCATCTTGCCCTTCACCCAACATGTCATCTTCATCTTCGTCTCCTCTTGACTCTTGTCCTTCAATCCCACCCCCATCCCACCGTCACACCACGCGTCTTCGCGATGACCTCCTCTCCGACCAGCGCTATCTGGCCCTTTGCCAGATCTTCGCTACCCGTGACCTTGAACTCCCTGTCGAGATCTATACGTCGCTCGACTCTCCCCTCGCTGCCTTCTTTGATGTAGCCATGGAACTCAACCGAATCACCATGCTCCTTTCCTTGTGCAACACCCTCCCCATGGATTACATCCACTGTGCCATCCTAGATCGACTTTACCGTGCTTGCCTCCATCTCTTCCACCTCGGATTCCAATCCAGGTATGACGCCTTCTTCCTCGATCTAGATGCCTACACCTGCGACCTCCCCTCCTTGGATCCTCCACGCCTCCCCTTGACAACTCCCACCCCCACACCTCTCCTTGGGAGTTTCTCCTTCCGTGCCCCCTCCCCGCCCCCGGACACCTAGCTTATGTGTCCTCAACCATAGCTTCGGACATAGTCGGGAGCTAATGTTACGATTCATTGTGCCCAGTTGCCCGTGCCAACCCTTTACCCTTGCCCCTTGGCTCTCCGAGGATTCCTCTCACGTACATATTCTTACTTATGTGTTCTTTGTGCACTTATCTCCCTCGTGCTGCCTTATTGCACACGTGTTCCACCTTCTTACACCGCATGCACCGGCACTTTGCGCCTCCCTCTCATGCATGGGTTCTATCACATTCTCTCGTATTCTTTCACATTCTACCGCCACTTCCCACGCCGGCCCTTAACCCATACCCTTGACCCTGTGACGTTACAGTCACATGTCACCTTTCACTATATATACCAGTCGATCTGGCCTTATGCCTTTCCCTTAGCTTTAGTCTCCCTATGACATCCTGTCTAGCACCTCGCTTGATACTTGTCAATACAAAGGCTATTGCTCCCTCTTGACCCACACCTCTACGAGTCCCGTTCAACTCTAGAGTGAACACTCGGTGCTTGGAACACTCTTCCTCGCACACTTCCCCGACCCCTTCGATCCCCATGGCTCCAGGCCACCTCCCCATCGTTGATATCCACGACAATTGAACCACATCCCGACTAGACGGGATAATAGTAGGGCTACATGCGACCCTACCTGGGCCACATGTAACATCAAGCCCGTTGGCTCCTCAACCTCGCCGATCATGATTATTCCATCACACATGTCCCCAGCACCCAACTCACTGGCCCAGATGCCCTATCCTGCTGCCCGGACCTTCTCCCTCGCGCTGACTCCGGTAATCTCGGAGTCACCCTTCTTCCCAACACCCTCTTTGTCTGCCTCATCGACTCCGCCCTCTCCAACCATATTGCCTCTGCCTCTGTGTCCAACGACCTCGTCCTCCACAAATTACAGGAGATTGATGGGTCCCTACCCTCTGCCTTTTGCTCTTGCCTTTCCGACTGGCAATACCATGACGACGTTCTTCTGTACCAAGAACATGTCTACATCCCCCCTGACCGTGACCTTCACCGCACCATCGTCCAGTGCTCCCACGATCATGATTCTGCCGGCCACCCCGGTTACCTTAAAACCTGACAACTCATTGCTTCCGAATTCTGGTGGCCCAGCCTTGCCACGTTCGTTTGCTCCTACGTTGATGGCTGTGCTGTGCGCCAGCGCAACAAGGCCAACACTCACCCTACATCTCCCCCTCTCTTCCCTATTCCTTCCGCTTGCTCCCGCCCATTCCAACAGATCTCCTGTGATCTGATCACTGACCTCCCCCTATCCAGGGGGTTTGATTCCTTATTGGTCATGGTGGACCACGGCCTTACTAAGGGGGTAATTCTTTGCCCTACAAAGAAAACCATCACTGCTGAAGGGATAGCAATGCTCTTTTTCCACAAGGTCTACCTCTGCTTTGGCCTCTATGACAAGATAATCTCTGACCATGGCCCCCAATTTGCCTCTACCTTCGCCAAAGAACTCGGACGTCTCCTCAACTATGATGTCTCCCTCTCCACAGCCTATCACCCCCAGACCGACGGAGAAACTGAACATGTTAACCAGGAAGTTGAAATGTATCTACACATCTATTGCGGGGATCACCCTTCTACTTGGACCGAACACATCTTCCACGCCGAATTCACGCACAATCACCATTCTCATTCCGTCACCGGCAAGTCCCCATTTTACCTTATGATGGGGTATGAACCCCATGCTCTACCTTCAGTTGTTGCTGAAACGAATATTCCGGCCGTCGAATCCCGTCTTAAAACACTCACCACCCTACGAGATGAAGCCCTTGCCTCCCATGAACTTGCATGTCAAGTCATGGTGTCCAGGTCTAAGTTGAAATTCATACCCTTCAAGAAAGGGGAACGAGTTTGGCTGGAGGCTAGGAATCTAAAAAGGTCCGTCCAAGATCCGAAGTTCGCCGCAAAACACGAAGGCCCCTTCATTATCTCTGACGTAATCTCCCCCGTGTCTTATCACCTCCGACTCCCACAAACGTGGAAAATTCACAACACGTTCCATGCTTCCCTCTTATCGCCCTATCGCGAAAATGATGTCCACGGCCCGAACTTCCCCACACCACCTCCAGACCTTATCGAGGGACAAGAAGAATATGAAATTGAACGTATCATACGGCATCGAGAAATGCCGTCGGCCCATCAGTACCTGATCCAATGGAAAGGGTACTCTGCCGAAGAAGAATCATGGGAACCCAAGTGGAATCTGAAACACGCGTCGGAGTTACTGAACGATTATAAAAAAAGACATCCCCACGCCTTCTCTCTCACACCCACTCACCCACCACGCTGCAGTTAAACCCACTCCATCTCCTTCTAATGGCTATCAAGTTCACCAATGTCAACACCCCCACCACCACACCCTCTATGAACCCCAGTGCCATCCGTCTTCCCTCTAATGACCCTGAGAGGGTCTCTCCTACTCGCCCTGCCACCCCACACCCTATCAACTTTGCCGCTCTTATTGGTGATGTTCCCTGCTCCCACATCTCTCCTGTCTTGGGCAGGATCCAATCCTCGCCATCGTTTATCCCTCCACCTGATTGGGAACCTTTCGAAAAGTCCTTTGTGAGTAAGGAAGGCACCTTTCCATTGATGCCCATCCTTTATACATACATTGTTATATCCCCATCGTACGTCAAACTTGGTGAACACGTGGGCTCCTTTGAGTTTGTCAAGGAGGTCAGAGATCAGCAGCAGTGGGTAGGCGTCACGAACGGTATGTTCATTGAGATACCAGTAGTCTTGGCATGGGCAAAGTTTGCCATCTTTCTTTTTGACAAAGAAGAATGGCGACGCTTGAGGGGAATTTGAGGGGTGAATCTTGCTGGCAGTGAGATTTTCGTCAAGGAAGTCTTCAGTGGCCTTCTTTTCATCAGGGGTAAGCGGGTAGAGTTTGCCGATCTTTGGGGTAAACAAGTCTTTGACATTGATTTCGTGATCGTAGGGTCTGGAGGGAGGAAGGGAGTCGGCAGATTCTTTGGCAAAGACGGGGGCGAAGTCTTTATAGGCGTCAGGTAGAGTGACTCTTGGCTTAGCCTTCTCAGTGGCAGCCGCGAGTTCAGTGGTAGTAGTAAGCTTGGCGACAAGCTTCGGATGGGTCTGGTGGTAATGCAAGCCCGATTTGAGAATGCGTTGATAAGAGTTATGGTATAATGCTTGTCGGACGTAGAGGTTCCCATCGGGCATGTCAAGAATGTGGAAAGGGTGTGGTTGGGAATAGTCTCGACCATGACATGTCGGGGTGGTTTCGAAGGGGGTGTTCGCGGTTGGGCATCTTTGTGTCGCTTGAGGTCAGCAACGTGGATATGGTAGAGAGAAGTGGACTCGTCTACCGTTTCTGGAATATTGATTGTTTGTGACGACCAGTCAATTGAGGGGTTCATGAGTCGTAACCAAGGCGTTCCGAGGATCACATTCTCAGATCTGCAGTGCATGACGTGGAAGCGTACACGCTGAGCAATTCTGTCGATGTTTGTAAAGAGAGAGGCGGTGTAGCAGATGGCCCCTTTAGCATTGGGGGTTTGATTGACATTGTTGACAGGGATGGACATTGGGAGTTTATCGAGGGGGAGTTGGTGTTTTCAGGCGAAATCCCAATCAAGGCAGTTGATATCTGCACTGCTATCGATGAGGGCGTGGGTGTCGACAGTTTTCATGGTGTGTGAAGGGTCAATGAGTTGCAGAGGAATATGCATTGATTTCTTGGATGTGGATACAAGTACAGGCGCACATGTAATAGGGGGGACTACTGACATTGAAGCAGCGTCCCATTTCAAAAATCCTGGGAAGTAAAGGTGATGTGAGACACCTTTGGTTCTTCATCATCATCTTCATCGTCTATCTCTTGTAGTCGAGGGACTTCTTCTTCATCCTCAACTTCTACTTCTATGACCTTCCGAACAACCTTCTTCGGCCTCGGGGTGTTTGAAGTAAAAGTGGGGCAGGTGGTAGCCCAATGTCCTTTCTGGCGACAGCAGAAGCATCTTCCCTCTTTACGACATTGTTCTCACTCAGCAGGGGTGAGTTGTTGGAGGTGGACAACGTCAACATCCGTGGCATTGGGGTCTTTGGTGGGGGCGGGGGCAGAGTATTGGTGGTACGTGTGGCAAGTGGGGGTCTTGTGGCGGGCAGCGATTTCTCGAACCCGTTCCATATGGGTTTGGAAGGTCACTGCTTTCTTCAACCAGGCATCTATAGTGGTGGGGACCGTCTCCATAGCTAGGATTCGGTGCATGAGGGCATCGGGGATGGCAGCTGAGTAATAGCCAATGAGGACGTTGTCGTCAGTTATGCCAGCGATGGCACAGTGGTTCTGAAACTGAGCATTGTACTCAATGAGCAAGGGAGAGTATCCACCATTCTTGGTGGTGATCATGCGGGTAGTGGTGAGCCAGGCAATCATGTTACCGGTGGTGTCATAGTGTTTAAACACCGAGATAAAGGCATCACAAAAGTCGGACCATGAACCCATCAAAATTGAGCCATCGGCTGCGATCTTCGAGGATCAGAAGGTATTTGCCCACGTGAGTGCAGGGCCTTTGGTCATGTATGAAAGCACAAAGGCAATGCGCTTTGGGTCGGTGGTATATACCTCAGCGTTGACGTTGAGGTAAAAGGCAATGGAGTCAAACCATTGCTTGGCTGTCTTGTAATCACCATCGTATTTCTCTGGAGTACCGATGTGAAGTTCAAGGGGTTTGGTGGTCATAGCTGGTGATGGAGGACGAGGGATTGGGGGAAAGATGTGGCCGGTTTGGCGTCTGGGCGTCAGGGATGGGGGTGTCTGAGGGCGAGGTAGTGAGTAGTGAGTTCTTCGTCAGAGTCTAATAAAGGCTCGTTGGGGTCTTCGTCCCAATATGCTTGGTTGGGATCGTTGGGGGTGTCAGAGGAATCATAGTGCGAAGTACGTGGAGGTTCTCAAGGGTTCCAATGCGGGTCAGTGGTTTGAGTGTTTCGGTGAGAAGCTATGGTGGGCGGCGTACGTAATAGTACCCGTGCAAGGAGGTAGCTTAGTTCTTTTGTTACGCGTGGCTGTGGGTGTGGTCACTGTTGCGTCTACAAATCTTTGCAGACAACCACTTGGAATCTAGGCATCGAGAGGAGCGTGTCTTAGGATGTTTACTTTGTAGGAGAGAACAAGAGAACTAGACTGGAGACTGAGCTCCGTCCAATCTCGCTTTATATACTATTCTACGTGTAGATACATGTTGTGTATCGATCTAGATACGTATCTACATAAGTCCATCCCCTAGGCCCAACATGATCAACATGAGGAGTCAGCCTGTAACAGAGATTAATAAGTACATGAGGTTTCCAGCCGTTGATCTGCTGCGGGTGGGTAGAATGGAAGATGTCAACGGTAATTAAAGATAAGGGATCACATCACAGTGATGAGGTGACTGATGTGTGGTCTGTG
>JBBPTX010000732.1:0-17050 GCA_038094595.1 Pulveroboletus aff. annulatus | reverse complement strand
ACAGAGATAATGAAGATTTAAGAATTAAGACCCTTAAATTATGTCATGACGTGCCTATGGCAAGTCATCTCAGAAATGAAAAGACTATAGATCTAGTCTTATAACACTATTGGTGGCCTGGGGTCACAACTCAAATTAAAGACTATGTATCTCGTTGTGATTGATGCGCACGAATGAAATCTTCTAACCAGCCCAGTCCTGGTTTATTGCAGCCTTTGGAAGTCCCTAGTGGACCCTGGCAGGACATATCTGTTGACTTTGTCACAGATCTGCTAGAAAGTAATGAATTAGACAGCATCTTAGTAGCTGTAGATCGTTTCTCAAAAGAAGTGGTGCTTATTCCTTGTCGCAAGATGACGTCTGCCATCGGGACAGCAAGTCTCTACCTACATCACATCTTTAAGCACCACGGAATTCCTCTATTTATAGTGTCTGATTGAGGACCACAGTTCACTTCGCGAGTCATGGCAGAGCTATGCAAGAAGCTTAATATAAAGCAACAATTATCTACTGCACATCACCCACAGATGGATGGTCAAACAGAAAGGATGATCAGGGATGTGCAGCAGTATTTAAGAATATTCTGCGCAGAGCGTCAAGGCGAATGGGCACAATGGTTACCCATTGCACAATTTAGTTATAACTCTAAGAGGCAAGCCTCCACCAAGAAGTCTCCTTTTGTAGTCACTTGTTCCTATACTCCGCGCATGGGAATAGAACCCATCACATCATCCTCCAAGGCACTAGCTGCCGATGAATTCCTATCCACCCTACACAATGTGACAGAACAAACTAAATTAAATCTAGAACAAGCTCAGCTGTGCATGAAAGCACAAGCAGATAAACATAGAAAGGAGACTCCTCCCTATAATGTTGGAGATAGAGTGTGGCTTTCCACAGATAACTTAAAGTTGCCACGTGCAAGTCGCAAGTTAACAGAGCGATGGTTAGGGCCATATGACATCATCACCCTACTGGGAGATAATGCAGTCACCCTTCATTTGCCATCCTCTATGCGAATCCACCCAACTGTTACATAACATATCACAGATTAAGCCTTATAAAGAAAGGCTTCAAGAACAAGCTGTCATCGCTCCCGGCCCTATAAAGGTAACCGAGGACCGAGATAATTTATATGAAGTAGAAAGAATCATCACTAGTAGATTCAAAGGTTGTCACCTTGAATACCTGGTCCATTGGCTAGGCTATGATGAGACAGATCGAACTTGGGAACCGGAAGATCATCTTCTACCGGGTGCGCTTGAAGCCATCGGCAATTTCCATAGGGAGTATCTTTCTGCACCTCGACAGTTGCAGACGTCTCATTTGGCATTCATACGATGCTTTCACGAACGCGAAGACCTCACTCTTCCTTCGACACACCCTTTTGATCGCCTGAAAGTTGATCCTTAGATGGGGGGTAGTGTTACAGCTATATATTTTTCATCCTTCTCTATGTGCATACAGACACTTTCTTTATCTTATCAAGGGAAAACCCGACTTAGACACTGTGCCAGACACAGGGGATCTACAGGCCCTTCAAGATTAGTGGGCTTCACTTTCAGCTCTTCACCTTTTGCTCCACTGATCACACACATATATTTAATACATCATGATTATCACAGACCTCACATCAGTCACCCCATCACTGTGATATGATCCCTTATCCTTAATTACCATTGACACCTTCCATTCCATCCACCCGCAGCAGATCAACAGCTGGTAACCTTATATATATATTAATCTCCGTTACAGGCCGACTCCTCATGTCGATCATGTTGGGCCTAGGGGATGGACTTATATAGATATGTATCTAGATCGGTATGCAACATGTATCTACAAGTAGAATAATATATAAAGCGAGACTGGACGGAGCTCAGTCTCCAGTCTAGTTCTCCTATTCTACTGCCTATAAAGCATCTTTAAGAATCCACTCGACATCTAGATAGTTGGTGATTGCCTAAAACGATTGTAGTCGCAACAAGGAGTACTTCATGCATATCAAAAATAGATTCTTGAATGTCAGTCTATGAATCAATATCTGAACAAATTCCATAAGGATAATGTATGTGAATGAAGGATGAATAACTAATTTGCTGATGACTAGATCTTAATCAAAAGTTGGTCAGAAAAATGAAGCAAGCTTCTTGACATCATCTAGGAAGATAGAGCCACTCTTTTCATCTGTTCAATAGCCAATTTTACAGCTTTATAAGATGATATCTGATATGGGGCACTTCCATTCATAGACTTCTGCTTGACTACATATATACAGTCCAGGTGTAGCCCAGACAGATATGCCATTATATAAGAATGAGATGGGGATTAACAATTTCTGTAAGTTGTCTACAAAAAACATATAGCTGGAGTAGTCCCTTTTTGCCTTTCTTAGTGGTGGTTAAAAGAACCCTTTGAGTTGATAGCCACTCTTTAGATCACTCAAAATATTGATTCTAAATTGAGATGTACACTATGGACTTCATTAGGATGAGTTGGTCATGGTTCAAGAGGAGTTTTCAAGATGTAAAAGAAAAAGTGCTCTATAGAGTGAAAAGCAAGTAATGAATGAGTTGCATCTAAATTGCAAAGGATGATATCCACTATTATTTTATCCTATTGCTGACATTTGGCTTTCTTAGCCTGATCTTCACCATATCTTCATTCCTCCAACATTCCACTTTGTTTCATGAATTCTTGTTTTGGCCAATCTAGCACAATACTAGTAGATTCAAGGTCTTGAACAACTATAAGAATATTCTTTTCACTCAAGTCATATTGTAGAATCTACTTATCTATTCCATTAAAGAGACCTAGTAAGAGCTATAAGTATAGCATCTCCCTGGAAGATGGTGCATACCTGCCATAGCCTCCATCATCATGGTAAAAATTCATATCTGTAGGAAAACCAAGTGATTGGAGCTCCCAATGTCTCATACACATATGACATAAATGTATACTTAAAAGATACTTAGTTGCATATCCTGAGAGCTGAACTGGTGGAGAATGTTATACATTAAATTCAAGCTACTTTTCATCTTGTTGCAGGGAGATTGATATACATATCATATATTCTTGCTAGCAAGGATCTTGGTGATTCTAGGGAGATTCTTCTGGCATCCTATTAAACAACAGACTGATGGCCACCTTTGAAGATACAAAACTTATCTTCTGATTCAAATACTGCTTCATCATCATCAGAAAGTGGAAGCAGATCTTATTGAATCAAAAACTTATATATATTGATGTTAGAAATGAGGTTCTGTTCCATCTAGCAGTCTTTGAGGGCAATCCACTGCATTTGATGGAAACTTCATAGATCTGAGAATTAACAAAGCCATACTTTAATTAACTTGGTCTGCAAAGACAAGAAAATAAAAAATAAAGTAGCTAATTACATCAAGATGGATCTTTTGCATACATCTTCCTTTTTACAATGTCAAGGAAGGAATTTTTATCTCTACTATTCCATACCAGAGAGCAAGAACTAAAACTGAGTATAATCCAAAGAAAAATATCAAGAAACTTGTAGATATCTAGGCTGTTAGAGACAACAGTGATAGTGTGAGCATAGAAGATAGATCTTGCCATTTCTTCACAAAGTATAAGACTGACAAAGAAATAGTGTGGCAACTGTGCAATACAAATCCACCTCTCAATTTTGTGTACTTGGAAGGATGCAGTATTGCAAAGTGTCTTTATATTTTTATACTTGACTTCATAAATGATATAGAATTTAACATATTCTGTATCTTTATGGCTAGTTGAGATCAGAATAACATCAGATTTTTTGAACTTTTTGGCCAAGATTCCTGCATGTGTGTGCCAAGCATAAGATGTAGGTATAGTAATGTATAAGTTCATTTTCTAGACTCAATATAACTAATATAAGAAGTTGGCCTATAATAGAGATTAATTTATATATAAGATTTTCAGTCATTGATTTGCTGTAGATGGGTGGAATGAATGATGTCAATAGTAATTAAATCAAGAAATTACATCACAATAATGGGATAACTATATGAAGGTCTGTGATGATCATAATTATTAAATACTGTATATGTTATGATCTGTGGGTATGAAATGAAAGAGTAGAAAGCAAAGCTAAAAGATTATATATAGCTCAAGAATCCTCTATGTCTAGTACAAAATCCCAATCAGGTTTTTCCTAGATAAGACATATAACTCTGTCACAATTGTGACTTCCTATCCCTGTCTAGCCTTATTTTAGCCATCTCCATCTACCTTTAGTACCTTTCAACTACCTCTGGTACACTCTGACACTCCTCTGCTACAATCCACCTCAGAGTTCCCTTAAAAGCATCAGCCTCCAATATTCTCACATCCTCATTGACTTGACATCTCTTAGACATTCAGTAATTATTTCTTCCAGTAACATTGCTTTTTTCTCCATTCTCCATACATAGCCTCCATTGAATTCCCTAACATTGCCTTCATTCTAGATTAACTAATTCATAGTCCCTCCTTGGTCATTTCTCCAATCCTCCAGTGCTACTCCTCCAAATATATATATGTAGTCCAACCTCTGTTATAGTCAGTAGCACAAATATTGAATCCTAGACATGGTCTCTTGATCATTTTAGATTATCTCTGTCACTTCTGCAATCCTATCCTTCTTTGTCATCTCCTCTATATCCTCTATTCTATTATTATGTTCAAATAGAACACCATGTCTATGGCAAGATGTAACACATATGTTCTGTGCCAAGTCCTACCTCCTTTGCCTCTATCTCTATCTCTGTCTCCACCTCCATCTTCACCTTCACCTCCAACTCCTTAATTCTGCATCTTAACATCTTTGACCCCTATCTTCTTGACCTTCAGACCTTTGCTCTCAGACCTCCAATCAGAGTGACCAGGAGTGCACAGCCTTAACAGTATATTTGTGCTGTCTTTTAACTATCCAAATGCTCCACTCATTACCCTTTGTCCCTTATGAATAACTTGAGTCCATAGCAATAGTCAATCTTGCAGTCTGCCTTTGGTAGCAACAGAACTTGCTGTGAATTCACTAGCCTCACTACTTGTGCATCTTTGTCCTCTACAAGAACATCTTCTTCAACCCTATACCTCTGTTCACATCTTGAACATCTTCATCTGCCTCTAAGGCATCTTTGATCTCTTCAAGCCAAACCTCTTCCTTTGCTGCATAACCTCTGTTCTCATCCTCATGCCATTCTAGCACTTCTGCATCTTGTAGATCTAGGACAACAAATCAACACACTCCTTCAGACCCCTCATAAACCTTTTCAGCTCAATCTGTTTGCTCATCAAGGGGTTTCTTCAAGACAAGAACTCCATCTCTGTCAAAACCAAAGTCTGTACTCCCAAAGCCTTCTCTGAATCAGATTCAAAGAAGCTCCAACCTTTTATCATCCAATGCAAGCTACAGTTCCAAGCTCAACCAAGGACCTTTTTTAAGAACTGAGCTAAGGTAGCTTATGCTCAAACTTATCTCACTAATATGGCTTTGGAATACTTCAAGCCAGATCTTCTTGGAGTTGAATCTTTGAAGACTCATCCATTCTAGATGAACAATTGGTATAATTTCCTTTATGAACTTCAGTCCAATTTTAAACCCTATAACCCCATTGCTAATACAAAGGCTCACCTAGAGTAATTGCATATGCTGGATAACCATTACATTGTCAAAGGAACTGATCAGCTTTCCAAATCTGTGTGGTTGGGGCCATAAAGCTCTATTCTAGAGTTTCTACAATGGACTCCTGAACTGCATCAAGGATGAAATCTCTCATTTTGAAAAGCCTAATACACTCTATGATCTTAGGACACTGGCTTAAGAAATAGATCAAAGGTACTAGAAATGATGTGCTAAATTGTCACATGCCTCTACATCTCCTGTTCCTGGACACTAGTCATCATCTTTGTCCTCACCTTTGTCATCCTTTGATCTTCTTACATCCTTTGAACCTCCTGTCACACCTTTGGAGCCTAGAGATTCAACCTCTCATACATAGCTCACCTCCCTCTGACATTCTCTTTGACATCTCTAATAATGGTTCCTCCTTCAGCACAGATCATATCCTCTTTGCTCCTAGAGAAGATGATGGACCTCTAATATGATTTTCATGTCTTCTCTATTTTCTATTACAACTCGCTCGCAGGACGAACACTTTTTCCTTGCTTTCTCTTTCGGACTAATACCTTTCATTTCTCATGCTTAAACTCATTCCTTCCATGTTGTTCTACGACATTCCATTCATCTCATAAGTGTGCTTATCCTCCACTGCGCAGGTACTCATTCTCTTCTGATCTTCTCACGCCGAATGTGCCAGCCCTTAACATCGTTGTCGTATATATGGACGACTGATCCTCTTGATCCCTACTAGGCATTAGTAGGTCTATGCACGACCACATCCACGGCCACGCATAACATTTTCACTTATTCTTGGGTATGCATTTGTCATGCTTGAGCATATTTCTGTTATGCACTACACTCTTCTTAGCTTTTTTTCATATAACCTCTCATTCTTATTTTTTTAGTCACCATCATATATTTTTTATTTACCTCTATTTAATCTTAGTTCCTTCATTTCTCAGTTTTCTCTGCTCTTTTATTTTAAAGTTATCTTAGTCTTCCTCTCATTATCTCTATCCTTCTCCATCTTATATTTTCTCTATCCTCTTATTCAGTTACCTCTGCACACTTGCAACATCTTGTAGATTTCCTAGAAGGCACTCACTCAGAAACACATCAACTAGTACTTAGATCAAAGAGACACTGGGTTTATAAGAGAACTAGGACATAAGAGGACAAAAGATGTGCATATATTGCACAGATCAAGAGTAAGGAATAGTACAGAGGGCAGCTAGATATATATGATGGATATGTGGAAACATAGAATGTTATGAAAGATGATGAAAATGGGGATACTTGCCTATGTGAGAGAAGAGACTATGGAGAAGGCTATCCATGGGAATATAAAGGGTAAAGAGGCAGGTGAGAGGCAAAAGGGGAAAGGAATCATAACATCAGATGTAATCCCCACCTCCTTTGATGTGTTCTCTTCCTCCTCCTCATAGATCTTCTCTTCATCTTTTGCTAGGGTTTAGCAACCTCTGTTATATTTATTACATAACCTTGTTGAGTCTTCATTAGCAGCATTTATTACTAATACTGCTAACTCACTTGTTTATCATCTATTAACTGATTAAGGTATTGAGTCACATCTTTTTGGGACTTCTGTGAAAAGGATGTCAACTTCAAATATCTGTTTCTATTTTCTCCATAATGAGTTTTTATCCTCCAGAACCTCCACCTTGTCTAACTCTTCTCGCTTTTGTATCTCTGTTTATCTTTTGGATTTTGGCCCAAAAGGAAGAATAGGAAGTCTACTCTCTATACTATAGTCCACTTGGCTTCACCTTGACCTCACATCCTTCCTCTATTTAATCAACCATATCCCCTCTATTTACCTCTGGTCCACTTTATATATGTATCTTCATTCCTTACCTCTGTCACCTTTGTTCCCTTTACTTCTGATCTTCATCTTGTTTTCAATCCCTAGTATATTGGACTTGTTGATTAGGATTCCCCTCCATTTACAGATGATTGCTAAACTATCTACTTCTCTACCCCACTCTCTTCACTTCCCTCCACATCCACATCCTGTTTTTCTGTTGCTCTCTGCTTCCTCTTATCTTTGTTCTTCATTTGCACCTTCATAATCTCCTACTCCTTATGATATATACAACCTCTGCTCTGCTCTTAAACATGCCACCTCTGCTCTCAACCCTACTACCTCTGCTGACATTCCCTCAACCACCCCTACCATTTTGTTAAGGATGACCAGGAGGACCCTCTTGATCATTACTGTATCTGATTTACTTGCCTTTGAGGCTCTCACCTTCTCTACTCCCTCTAACTCCATACAGGCCTTCTTCCTTCAAGTGCACATTTTCTCTCCCTTTGTCCTCTTCTTGATGTTCTGTTTGCACATAACATGTGCTCTAATGCACTACTCACATGCAGTCCCTTTCTGCTTCTTGGATGGCTGTGGTATGCACTCAAGTCCCTTCTTTGCACACCTTGCATACTGTTTCCACTCCTTTGGCATCTCTCATATCTTCCTCTTCTTTCTACCCCACCTAAACCTCTATTAGACCTGTCCACACCTCTGATGGTATTACATACCTAGGTTAGGATTGCCTTCCACCACTGATACCACTCTATCCTTTCCCTTCTTCACTCCATTTTATCATGACCCATCAACTCTCCATCCTCTTTACCTCCCTTTTCATCATCTCCTTCACCTTTCTCTAGACCTCTTCTTTGGCTGCCCTCTATCTGGCTTCAGCCTCCTCTGCTAACCCCTATTGCTCTGTTGCCTTCTTCACCTTCTTTTAACATACCTCTTTTTTGACCTTCTTCTTGGTCTCCTCTTTAGCTTTCCAGTGTGTCTTCTTATGTCATCTTTGCATTCTATACTGTCTCATCATCATCTTTGCATTTGCAGATCTTGTAGTCATTCATGTTGTTGCTCATAAGTCATATACATACATGTACATCTTTTGATCTCAAGAGCTTAGCTGTAAAGGGGGACACTATCACAACCATAACTTTCCACTCCTGTCCAGCCTCACCTCAGTCATCTTCATCTACCTCTGGTCTCTTTTGACCATCTTTGATACACTTCAACACTTCTCCACTATGATCCACCTTGGAGTTTCCTTAGGAGCATTGACCTCTGATGTTCTCATACCCTTATTAGCATAGCATCTCTCAGGCACTTGATAACCATTTCTCCTAATAGTATTTCTTTCTTCTTCATTCTCTATACATAACCTCTATTTCTCTATTGGATTCCCCATTTTTCAACATTGCCTTTATTCTAGACTTACCAATCTGTAGTCTCTCCTTAATCATTTCTCTGATCCTCCAATGCTACTCCTCCAAGTATATATAGTCCAACCTTCATCATAGTAAGTAAAACAAAATATCAAACCCTAGACATGGTCTTTTAATCATCTTGAATTATCTTTGTCATCTCTAAATTCTACTCTCCTTTGTCATCTTCTCTATCTTCTATTCCATTATATTTAAATAGAACACCATGTCTGTGGTAAGGAGTGATACATAAGACCTGCACCAAGTTCTACCCCTTCTACCTCCATCTTTGTCTTTGTCTCCTTCTATTTTCATCTTCAGTCACAGAAAAAGAGTTTTGAAGGATCTTAGAAGAGGATCTCCACTTTGAAATTTTTGGAAATGGAGCAGACATAGACATTATTGCCACAGACTTAAGATTCACTGGTTTTACATACTATTGGAACCCTACACTCTTGCCACATACCCTAAGCCCAGCAATAGATCTTGCTTCACTTAAATTCCTCTCAACCCCTATCTCTAACATTATAGACCACAACTCTTTTGCCTGGCCAGCAGCATAATGTAATGCTCATCTAGAAGTAACCCTAGATACACAAAGAGCAGAGAGAGACATAAACATCACTAGAAGGCAATACAGAGAACAATTTGATGAAAAGCAGAATGAAGGATAACCTTACACTAAGAGGCAGCAATGAGAATACCCACAAATAATTAAAAGGAATGACCATTACAGTCAAGTACAGTTAAGAGTTCAACGAAGAAAAAACTACAGACATGAGTCACCCCTTGCAATCACCATATCTTTTCAACCAATTACATTCACTGACTTCACAGAGATCTTCAGAGAAGGAGATTGGGTCAAGAATCAACAAGCAATAGTACAATTTTCCCAGACACAAGAACAGCAATACAAACATCTAACAAATGAAGATACAAGACTTAATCAAGCATTTGGACAAATAGAACAACTGATCCAAGCACTTGCATCACCTCAAGCACCACTAGCACCACCACCACCATAGCCAATGCCAGAAACTTCCCCAATAGCAGGGGTATCCTTCAGGAAGGTCAAAGTCTTTGCAGACCCAGGAGAATACAATGGAGTCTTTGTCAAGTTCAATGAATGGTGTGCAAAATACAGGCATGGATTGAGATCAATCAGCACACAATCCTTTCCAGAAGCAAAGAAGCAATTCTAGCAGTATTATCAAGATTGAAAGGTACCAGATTTGGTCCCTTCACACAAATAAGGCTTCAACTAATCTATATACCAGGAAACAACTACAACTAAGATAAGTTAGAAGATGAACTCAGGCAATTATTTGAAGGAAGCAATGTCAAAGATATATCCACTAAGAAAATCCAAGACATGTATCAAGGACAAAATCAGCTCATCAATGACTTCCTTGTTAAATGGTATGCAGAATACCAAAAGGCACAACTTAGCAATCCACATAGGGTGTTATATGTGACCCATGGTTACAGTCGTGCATAGTCCTACAAACGTCTGAGGCCTAGTATGGTCAAGGGTTTGATTGCTAGTGTTGACTGTGACAGGGGACTAGCTATGGGGTTTCTGGGTTAAGGTACCGTCAAGGGTGTTGACGGGTCAAGATAACCACTGCCTAGCTTGACAAGCAGGTTGAGGGTTCAAGGGTAGAGACACACAAAGATGAGAGAGCCTGAGTGTGAAGCACTCACATAATGGTAGAGCAAAGACACGAGGAGTTCAGGGGTAGATTGCTTAGAACTCTCTAGGCAACAAGCCATGGAAAGAACTAAGTTAAGAAAAAGAGCATAAGGCTCGGCTGATGAGTATATATAGTGGAGGAGGACCTGTTGAGGGCTGGCATGAGAACCACCTAAGAGCTGGCATGGAAATGGCAATGGAATATAATGGAATCATGAAGAATGTCAATGAAACACGTGTAAGAGAGAAACATTAAGGGCTGGCACATGCAATGTGAGAAAAGCAGAAGATTAAGGGTACCTGTGCAGTGAGGGATAAGCACAATTATGAGAGATATGGAACATCGTAAAATGACATGAAATGATGAGGGTTAAGCATGAGAAAAGAAATAATCAGTCTGATAGGTGAAGTAAGGAAAAAGAGTACACCCTGCAAGTGAATCATAACATAGGGTATGGCTACTAGAGAACCAAGTTAAGAGATACATTGTGGATTTCATCTGGAAGAATAGAATGCATAAAGACATGATAGAAGCCATGATGGAAACAATGAGGCATGTAGACCACTGCCTCAAAAGCCTTGATCTCATTAGAGGTTGAACACAATCAAGATTTGGATCAAACAAAAAGGAAAAAGATTTAAATACAATGGATATCAGTGTAGCACAGAAAGATGTCAAGTTATGCTATAATTGTGGTGAAGCAGGGCACTTCACTAAGCAATGCAAAAAGCCCAGCACTAAACGCAATCTTTGTGGGTGATCTAATGGTCATAAGAAGAACTATTAAAGAAGATACATAAGATAGACATCTTCAGACAACATTAAAAGCACCAAACACATTTACACACCTAGCAAACAAACCAAAAAGGGAAAAGGGCAAGATCCCATGGCAGCCATAAGGGGTATGTCATTCAAAGAAGCAAGGGTGTTCTTCAGGGATGTCAAAAATGCTGAAAACAAGAAGTCAGCAAATGTCATAATCATGACTTCCCACCTCTGTCCAAGCCTCAACTTAGCCATCTCTGTCTACCTCCAGTCCATTTTGACCACCTCCAGTACACTTTGACTCTCCTCTGCTATGATCCACCTTAAAGTTCCCTCAGGAGCATCAACTTCCAATACTCTTTCATCCCTATTGGCTTGGTACCTCTCAGGCACTTGGTAACCATTCTTCTGATAGCATTGCCTCTTACTTCCATCACCTCCATTCCTCCACACATAGCCTCTATTAGGTTCCTCATTTCCCAATATTGCCTTCCCTTTAGTATTACCAATCCTCAGTCCTTCCTTAGTCATTCTCCACTCCTCCAGTGCTACACCTCCAAGTATACATAGTCCAACCTCCATCATAGTTAGTAGCACAAATATTAAACCCTAGACATAGCCCCTTGATCATCTCAGATTACCTTTGTCACCTTCTCTAATATCATCCCCCTCTTATTATTTTTCTTGCTCTCTGTTCCATTATGCTCAAATAGGATATTGTGTCTGTGGCAAGGCATGACATATAAGTTCTGCACCAAGTCCTATCCTCTCCATCTCCATCTCCATCTTCACCTCCTCACCTTCAACTCCTATCCTCACATCCTCCAGACCTTCTACCCTTGGACTTTTGACCAGAGTAACCAGGAGTGCATAGTTTTAACAGCAAAAGACAGAGCCTAGATCCAGGAACTAGATCTGATCTGGGCAAAGGTAAGCAGGCAGTGCCCTCTTCCATCATTTCACATTCTTTCTTGTCAATAGAGGAGTTCTTTCAGAGGCTCAGTCAGGTCACCACATCAGTGCTTAATTCTTGTCTAAGAAAGCTAACTCTTCAATCTTACCTGCAGATCAAATCCCAAATGAAGGAATCTTTTGCAGATTATTAAAAATTGATAACAAACTAAAAATGAAGATAAAGGTAAAATCTAAAAACAATGATCAAAATTTCATTTCAGTATCAGCACTCTTGAATTCAGGTGCAAACTGTGTCTTCATTGATAATATATTTGCCATGCAACATGCACTTCCTCTTAAACAACTCATTCAACCTTTCACTATATATAATATCAACAGCATACAAAATGAAGCAGGCAAGATCATGCACATTGCATCACTCTTGCTAGATTACAAAGGACACAGAGGAGTAGTCAAAGCAGAAGTCATCAGCCTGGGAAAGAACCAAATGGTGATCAGCTTCTCTTGGTTAAAAAAACACAATCCAGACATCAATTGAAAGACTAGGAAGATTAAACTTAGGAGTTGTGGAAAAGAATACTAGGAGCTCAGAGACAAAAGCATTTATCTCAGGCTATTAGAGAAAGAAGAGCAAGAAGCTCAATATAATGTCTACAAAAGAATAAAAACATTGGAAAAGGAACAGAATGAAAAACAAGAGCAAGATATTAGAGTAGAATAAGCAGTGGATGAAAAGCTTAAGTTCCTTATGAATCAAAAGAAGTCTGCTGTAGAATTAATATCAGAATGCTACCACAAATATTTAAAAGTCTTTGGAGAAAAGGCATCTATATAAATGCCTGCATGAAAATCTTAGGAACATGCTATAGATCTTAAAGAAGACTTTTAGCTGAAGAAAGGAAGACTTATACCCCTGAGTGCAGATGAACAAAAGGAAGTATCAGACTGGCTGGAAGATCAGTTATCCAAAGGATACATTAGATCTGTAAAATCCTTTTAGATGTCACTAGTCTTCTTTGTACCAAAGAAAGATGGCTGAAAGCAAATGATACAAGACTATCATTATCTAAACTCTCAAATAATATGCAATGATTATCCCCTCCCTCTCATATCTCAACTCATAGATCAGTTGAAGGGAGCAAAGCTATTTACCACATTGGATCTCAGATGAGGATACAACAATGTACACATCAAAGAAGGTGATGAATGGAAAGCAGCCTTCATCACATACAAAGGATCCTTTGAACCCTTAATCATGTTTTTTGGATTATGCAATTCACCAGCCATGTTTCAAATTATGATAAACAAACTATTTTCAGATATGGAGGACATAGTAGTGGTATATATAAATAACATCATGATCTTCACAAAAATGGATAATGAAGAAGAACATGCAGAAAATGTCAAAAAAGTGCTAAAGTGTCTAGAAGAGAATGATCTCTTTGCTAAATCAGAGAAGTATCACTTCTTCCAAAAAAAAGTTGACTATTTGGAGATGGTTGTAGAACAAGATGGAATCAAGATGGACTGCAAAAAAGTTGATGCTATCTTAGATTGGCCAGCATCTTCTAATGAGAAAGGAGTGCAAAGCTTTCTCAATCTTGCCAATTACTATCATCATTTCATTGAGGGATACACACAAGTTGCAAGGTCTTTGAATAATCTCCTAAAGAAAGACATTTCTTGGACATGGGGACAATCTCAGCAAGATGCTTTTAATAAGTTAAAAAAACACTTTACCACAGCTCCAATTCTGGCTTATCCAAATATTGATTGTCAGTTCAGATTAGAAATAGATGCTTCAGACTATGCCACAGGAGCAGTCTTATCTATTTTTAAAGAAGACAAATGGCATCCAGTTGCATTCAGCTCACACTCTATGTCATCAGAAGAAATAAATTACTCTGTAGCAGATAAAGAGATACTAAGCATCATTAAAGGATTAGAACAATGGCAACATTATTTAGAAGGGACAGAATATCCATTCAAAGTATGATATGACCATACAAACCTTCAGTACTTAATGAAATCACAAGATCTGTCTAGAAGACAAGCAAGATAGGCACAGTACCTATCAAGGTTTAATTATACCTTTGTATATAAATCAGGATTGTCAAATGTAAAAGCAGATGCCCTCTACAGAAGAGAAGATCAGGCTAAAGAAATAGAGGATGATAACAAGGGAATAACAATAATTTCCCTGAAGCAGATAAGGACAACATCATCCAAAGTTGCAATCTATGATGAAGGAGCATAGCTACAACAAGACATATTTAATCAAACATGTCTTTTGATGGAGACAGAAGTATAGAAGCTCTGTAAAGAGCTTAATGTATGCAAAGAAGCTAATGAGCTTCTTTACCGAAAAGGAAACTGATTATATGTTCCAGCCAAAAACAGAGATAGGAAGATCTATGGATCAAAACCCTTAAATTATGTAATGACTTGCCTATGGCAGGTCATCCTGGAAATGAAAAGACTATTGAATTAGTCTTATGTCATTATTGGTGGTCAGGTGTCACAACATTTGTCAAAGACTATGTATCTCATTGCAATCAATGCACATGAATGAAATCTTTAAGTCAGCCTAGCTCTGATTTATTACAACCTCTAGAAGTCTCTAGTGGACCCTAGCAGGACATATTTGTTGAATTTGTCACTGATCTGCCAGAAAGTGATGGATTAGACAGCATTTTAGTTGCTATAGATCACTTCTTGAAATAAATGGTGCTTATTGCTTGTTGCAAGACAATGTCTACCATTGAGACAGCAAGTCTCTACCTTTATTACATCTTTAAGCATCATGGAATCCCTTTATCTATTGTGTCCAATCAAGGACCACAGTTTGCTTCACAAGTCATGGCAGAGCTATACAAGAAGCTTAAGATAAAGCAATGTCTATCCACAGCACATTATCCTCAAATAGATAATCAAACAGAAAGGATGATTAGAGATGTTCAACAATATTTAAGAATGTTTTGCACAGAATACCAAAGCAATTGATCACAGTGGCTACCAATTGCACAGTTTAGTTATAACTCTAAGAGGCAAGCCTTAATTAAGAAGTCTTCATTTAAAGTCACTTGTTTCTACACCCCACATATGAGAGTAGAATCCATTGCATTCTCATCCAAGGCTCCAATAATTGACAAATTCCTATCAGATCTACATGATATGATGGAGTGAACTAAATAAAATCTAGAATAAGCTTAGCTATACATAAAAGTGCAAGCCAATAAATATAGAGAAAAGACTCCTTCCTATAATGTTGGAGATAAAGTGTGATTATCCACAGATAATTTAAAGTTGCCATGTGCAAGTCACAAGTTTACAGAGCTATGGATAGGGCCATATGATATTATCACACTAGTCAGGGATAATGCAGTAACCCTTCACTTATCATCCTCTATGCAAATCCACCCAACTATTAATATATCACAGATTAAGTCTTATAAAGAAAGGCTTCAGAGACAACCTGTCATTGCTCCTAGCTCTATACAGATAACTGAGAACCAAGATAACTTATACAAAGTAGAAAGGATTATCACTAGTAGATTCAAAAGTCATTGCCTTGAATACCTAGTCCACTACCTAGGCTATGATGAGACAGATCAAACTTGGAAACTGAAATATCATCTTCTACTAGGTGCACTTGACACCATTGGCAATTTTTACAGGGAGTATCCTTCTACACCTTGAAGACTGTAAATATCTCATTTGGCATTTGTATAATGCTTTAATGAACATGAAGATCTAACTCTTCCATTAACATACCCTTTTGATTGCCTGGAAGTCGATCTTTAGATGGGGGGTAGTGTTATAGCTATATAGTGGCTCAAAAAAGTGTCTCGATGTTGGGGCATTTTGAAGAGATTGCTCTATTACTAGAAAGGAAAAAAGAATCATATCAAGGTCTTGTAGGATAAAAGAATGTACTTGCTCTTGGCTTTATAAAAATACTTGGTTTATATAATTTGGTTGATATGGTATTGAGATATAGCCATTTCAAAATGACATGTCATTGGGACACTTATTTGAGCATTATCTTAGATTTCAAATTCTAGTATTTAGTATATCCTTCTTTGGTCTTCATCACAGCCACCACCCTCCTAGACATTCTTTCTATCAATCTTTATACTCCTTAGTCTCAATCTTGCCCCAATTCTCCTTCAATATCCTCAAATTCCTTTTAGTAACGTTGCATACTTTTTAAGCATCTTCTTTAGATTTTGTTAAAGATGTTCAATAGAGTTGATGTCTAGAGATTGTGCTAGCCAATCCAGAATGTTGATCTCATGAGAGTCAAGCCATTTCTAAGATGTTATAATGATATATTAAAGTTATTATCTTGTTAAAATATAATATTATCTTTAGAATTCTTAGAATTTTTCATGCTAGAAAGTAGATTATCTTTCAAAAGGAAGACACAGTGCTCTGCATTCATCCTATCTTCCACCTCTGCTAGAATCCCAATATTATTCTCTTTTATACATCCTCAAACTATTAAGAAATCTTCTTTAAACTTTACTATCTCCTAAATCATCTTGTTTAACAATGGCTTATCTACCTCTTTTCAGATATACATTCTTTCATCTAACCCAATTATATTGATTTTTAGTCTCATCTGATCAAATCACGCTTCTATTGTCTAGTTGTAATGCTTAAAAGCAAATGCTAGCCTTTGTCTCCTATATTTGATAGTTAAGAGGGGCTTTTTCTTCTTGATTACAGCTTTCGAGGAAGCAGATTTGAACACATTGCAAACAGCTTAAGAAGAGATAAATAAGAAGAGGGCAGAGTTGATGAGATG
>JBBPTX010000731.1:0-12477 GCA_038094595.1 Pulveroboletus aff. annulatus | reverse complement strand
CCTCACCTACCATGACTACCAAACCCCTCAAACTTCGCATTGGCACTCCGGAAAGATACAACAGAGATTATAAGACGGCCAAACAATGGTTTGACTCCATCGCCTTCTACCTAAACGTCAACGCAGACGTCTACAACTCCAACCCGAAGCGCATCGCTTTTGCGCTCTCCTATATGACCAAAGGTCCCACGCTCACATGGGCCAACACCTTTCGATCTTCGAAAATCGCAGCCGATGGAACCATTTCGATGGGCTCCTGGTCCAATTTCCGCGATGCCTTTATCTTGGCATTCAAAAACTACGACACCACAGGCAATGCCATCGCATGGCTCACCACCACCCGCATGACCGCCACCAAGAATGGTGGATATTCTCCCTCGCTCACCGAATATAACGCTGAGTTTCAAAACCAATGCGCCATCGCCGGCATCACCGACAATAATGTCCTCATCGGATATTACTCTGCTGCCATTCCCGATGCCCTCATGCGCCGCATTTTAGCTATGGAAACAGTCCCTGTCACCATCGAAACCTGGTTGAAGAAGGCCGTAATCTTCCAAACCCACATGGAACGAGCCCGAGAAATCGCAGCCCGCCACAAAACCCCAACACGTCACACGTATCACCAATACTCGCTGCCCGCTCTGACAAAAGACCCCAACGCCATGGACGTAGATGCAGTTCGCGTTCAAAGACTCACCCCCGCCGAACGAGAACAATGTCGGAAAGAAGGGAAATGTTTCCGCTGTCGTCAAAAGGGGCATCGAGCAAACAACTGCCCGACGTTTACCTCCAACACCCTGAGGCCAAAGAAAGTCGTCCGGAGGGTTACAGAAGCAGAAGTCAAGGACAAAGAAGAAGTTCCTCGACTTATTGAGATTGACGACGAAGATAACAACGAAGAAGTAAAAGTATCTCGTGTCGCCCTTACCTCCCTGGATTTTTGAAACGGAACACTGCCTCGACGTCAGTAGTTCCCCCTAGTACGTGTGCACCTGTACTTGTATCCACGTCAAAGAAGTCAATACGAATCCCTCTGCAACTAATTGACCCCTTGCACACCATGAAAACCGTCGACACCCGTGCCCTCATTGACAGTGGTGCAGATATCAATTGCCTTGATTGGGACTTTGCCCGAAAACACAAGCTTCCCCTAGAAAGACTTCCAACACCTATACCCATCAACAACGTCGACCAAACCCCAAATGCAAAAGGGGCCATCCGCTACACCGCCTCCCTCTTCACTAACATCGATGGTATTGCCCAACATGTGCGCTTCCATGTCATGCACTGTGGATCCGAGAACGTGATTCTCGGAACACCCTGGTTACGACTTACTAATCCCTCCATTGACTGGTCGGCACAAACGATCAATATCCCAGAAACGGTAGACGAATCTACCTCCCTCTATCATATCCATGTTGCCGACCTGAAACGACATGAGGGCGCCCAACCTCGAGCCCCTCCTGCGAAACCGCCACGCCACGTCTTGGTCGAGACAATCCCCGACCACACCCTTTCCACGTTCTTAGATATGCCTGATGGGAACCTCTATGTCCGCAGAGCACTCCATGTCAACTCCTGCCAACGGATCCTCAAAACCGGATCCCGATACCACCAAACGCATCCAAAGCTTGTCGCCAAGCTCACCACCACTATGGAACTTGCGGCTGCCGCCGAGAAGGCTAAACCAAAGACTACGCTCCCAGAAGCCTATAACGACTTTGCCCCCATCTTCGCCAAAGAGTCAGCCGACTCCCTTCCTCCTTCCAGACCCTATGACCACGAAATCAACGTCAAAGACTCGTTCTCTCCGAAAATTGGCAAACTCTACCCACTCACCCCTGATGAAAAGAGGGCCACCGAAGACTTCCTCGATGAGAATCTCGCTGCTGGTAAAATTCGCCCTTCGAACTCCCCTCAAGCATCACCATTCTTCTTCGTCAAGAAAAAAGATGGCAAACTCCACCCCTGTCAAGACTATCGATATCTCAACGAGCATACCATCCGCGATGCCTACCCACTACCGTTAATCTCTGACCTCCTGGACAAACTCAAAGGAGCTCGCGTTTTCACCAAATTCGACGTACGATGGGGGTATAACAACGTACGTATCAAAGACGGGCACCAATGGAAAGATGCCTTTCTCACTCATAAAGGACTCTTCGAACCAATGGTGATGTTCTTCGGCATGACTAACTCCCCAGCAATGTTCCAACGTTTCATGAACGACTCCTTCCACGACATGATCGCCGAAGGATGGTTAGTAATCTATATGGATGATCTTCTCATCTTCTCCCCAGACGACACCACCCATACTGAACGCACTCACCGTGTCCTCCAACGAATGACAGAACTCGACCTCCACCTCAAACTGGAAAAATGCCAGTTCGCCGTCCCCGAAGTTGAATACCTCAGAATGATTGTCAGGGAGGGGCAACTCGCTATGGACCCCGTCAAACTCGACGGCATCGCTAAATGGCCAACGCCACAAAAAGTCAAAGACGTCCGTTCCTTTTTGGGATTCGCTAACTTCTACCGACGCTTCATCCCTGGTTACTCGAATATCGCCCGCCCCCTCATCGACCTCACCAAGAAAACCATGCCTTGGACTTGGGACCCCGTGCAACAAACCGCCTTTGAACAGCTCAAAGAGCTATTTCTTCGTAAACCCGTCCTATTTATGCTGGATATCTCTCGCCCTTTTGCCATGGCCACCGACGCTTCAAAATACGCGTCAGGAGGAATTTTATTACAAACCGATGCGAACGGGGATTGGCACCCCTGTTCTTATTTATCACAATCCTTTTCCTCTTCGGAACGCAACTATGACATCCACGACCGGGAGCTCTTGGCTGTTATCCGCGGTTTCAAAGCTTGGAGGCAATACCTCCATGGCTCTCCCTTTCCCGTAAAAGTCTTCTCCGATCACAAGAATTTGACATACTTCCGCCGTCCCCAAGACCTCAATCGACGTCAAGCCCACTGGCTCCTTGACCTTGCTGACTACGACTATTCAATCACTCACGTCCCCGGAACCCAACTCGCCGGCCCAGATGCCCTTTCTCGCCGCCCCGATCTCCTTCCTCGCGCTGACTCCGACAACATCGGGGTCACTCTCCTCCCTGATACCCTCTTCGTTCGTCTCATTGATTCTGCCCTTTCCAACCACATCGCTTCAGCCTCCGCCTCCGACGACTTAGTTCTTCACAAACTCCAGGAACTAAATGGCTCTCTTCCCCCCGCCCTCCGCTCTCGTCTCGCCGACTGGCAATACTCCGATGGTGTCCTCCAGTATCAGGGATGCGTCTATGTCCCTCCCGACCGTGATCTTCGCCGCGCTGTCGTTCAGCGTTCCCACGACCATGACTCTGCCGGTCACCCCAGCTACTTAAAAACTCGCCAACTTGTCACTTTTGAGTTTTGGTGGCCTGGTCTCGCTATCTTTGTCCGCTCCTACATCGACGGCTGTGCCGTGTGCCAACGTAACAAGTCCAACACTCACCCTACCATTCCCCCCCTCGTCCCTATTCCGTCTTCGTGCTCCCGCCCCTTTCAGCAGATCTCTTGCGATCTAATCACCGATCTCCCACTCTCTGGGGGATTTAACTCATTATTGGTCGTGGTGGACCACAGCCTTACTAAGGGGGTAATTCTTTACCCCACGAAGAAGACCATCACCGCGGAAGGCATAGCAGCGCTCTTTTTCCACAAAGTTTACCTCCGCTTCGGCCTTTATGACAAAATAATCTCTGACCACGGTCCGCAGTTCGCCTCCACATTTGCCAAAGAACTCGGAAGACTCCTCAACTACGACCTATCTCTATCCACAGCGTACCACCCCCAGACTGATGGGGAAACCGAACGTGTCAACCAGGAAATCGAAACCTATCTCTGTATCTATTGTGGCAACCACCCCTCTACCTGGTCCGATCATATCTCTCATGCCGAATTCACCCACAACCACCGCCCCCATTCCGTCACCGGCAAATCCCCGTTTTACCTCATGATGGGTTACGAACCCCGTGCCCTCCCCTCGGTGATCGCCGAAACCAACGTTCCAGCTGTCGAAACACGTCTCAAAGAACTCACCGCTCTACGAGACGAAGCTCTTGCATCCCACGAACTTGCACGACAAGTTATGGCATCTAGATCCAAATCAAAGTTCATACCCTTCAAAAAGGGTGAGTGTGTTTGGCTAGAGGCCAGAAACCTCAAACGATCTATTCAAGATCCGAAGTTCGCCGCAAAACGAGAAGGACCCTTTGTTATCTCCGACGTCCTTTCTCCGGTCTCCTACCGCCTCCGACTCCCATGAACGTGGAAAATCCACAACACGTTCCACGCTTCTCTCTTATCGACCTATCGCGAAAACGACATACACGGCCCAAACTTTCCCACACCGCCTTCGGATCTTGTCGAAGGACAAGAGGAATACGAAATAGAACAAATCATACGGCATCGAGGAATGCTGTCGGCCCGTCAATACCTGATCCGATGGAAAGGGTACTCTGCTGAAGAAGACTCATGGGAACCAGAACGGAATTTAAAACATTCGTCAGAGTTACTTGACGACTATAAAAGACGACACCTCCATGCTTTCTCTCTCTCACTCACCCGCCCACCACGCCGCAACTAACTCCATTCCATCTACTCCTCATGGCTATCGAATTTACCAATGTCGACACCCCAGCAGCCGCACCCTCCACCAACCCCAGCACAATCCGTCTTCCCTCTGATGACCCCGCAAGGGTCTCTCCTACTCGCCCCGCCGCCCCTCAGCCTGTCAACTTCGCCACTCTTGTTGATGATGTTCCCACCTCTCACATCTCCCCTGTCTTGGGCAGGATTGCATCCTCGCCAGCGTTTACTCCTCCGCCCCATTGGGAACCTTCTCCCGGACCACCCTCGTTCCTAGGAGTTCACCGCCCCCAGCTCGTTCGCGCGCCCAGCTCGGACTCCCTTGTCGCCCATTCTGGGTGGAACTCTCAAGTTCCATTGGACGTCTCATCCCATCTCCACACTGGTCGACTCTGGGAAGAGAGATTCACCGATGAGCACTACGTCCGCTTTCATTCACTCATGTCTGACGACCATCTCCACGTCCCTATCAGTGTATATACTTCCGATGCCTCCCCAATCTTTACGTGGTTCGAAACCGCGATGCAGATCAACCACGTTGCCACCTTTGTCTCCGGTTCTGGCCCGGTATTCCCTCACACTACGCTTGGCAGGACCATGCAGGACTTCATTTACCATGCACGATACCAGTTATACTCTCACACTTTCCAATTGGGTTACGACTCCTTCCTCCTCGACGTAGACAACCACTTCCGAGATCTTGCCGCTGCAGGTCGAGGACTTGGCAACGAAGTCTTGAGGGACGGATCGCCGATCCATAGGCAGACACTTAATGACTGGTGGACCAGTCGGAACAGCAGAGACCGTGTATATCCCAGGCACCCTCGTTTCAATCAGCGGTGCTTCCAATGCCATTGTCTCGGGCATACCCAACTTTTGTGTCAACAACATGTTTGCATGGGATGCCGCCGACGAGCCCCTGGCCATTCTCTTGCCCGCTGCCCTGGACCCACTCGCTCCCTCACCTCCCGCCTCTCCTCTTCTCACGCCCCACCGCCGTCCCCTACGTCCTCATCCATGCCTTGCCGTCCCCAAGCCGTGTTCCGCAACGGACAAATTGTCCGTCGAGCCACACCCCGCTGCACCTCTCGACGATCCTCCTCCTCCTCGCAACAATCCTACCACCCCGCACCATCCTCACCTCACGCCCCCTCTCCTTATGAGGATGGAGACGAATTAGATGACGTTGGTTACGCCAACATCACTGGCTCCCCGGGACCCGCCTTTAGGGACTTGTAAGGAATCCTCGCTGTAGCTTCGGGTTACTAAGGGGGTAATGTTACGATTCGCTCGCAGGACGAACGCTTTTTCTTTACTTTCTTTCTCAGACTAATACTTTCCATTCTCATGCTTAACCTCATTCCTTCCATGTCGTTCTACGACATTCCATACATCTCATAAGCGTGCTTATCCCTCACTGCGCAGGTACTCCTTTACCTTCTGATCTTCTTACGCTGTATGCGCCAGCCCTTAACCTTTCTTCTCATGCGTAGTTTTGCTATTGGCTTCTATTCTTCCTATGCCGTTTCCTACGCCGGCCCTTAACCGTGGTGACACGTAACTGTCACACTTAGTGCTTCACTATATAAACCCTTCAACAGGGCCTCTTTACGTCTTCCTTAGCTTAGTTCTACCTACGGTTTACCACCTAGATAGCACTAGCAATCCACTTGTTATTACTCCTCAGTCTTCATCCTACTATTAAGTGGACGCTTCGTACTCGGCTCGTCGCTTTAAGTGTGTCTCACCACTCAGAACCCCTTGACCCGTTCGTCAAGCTAGACAACGGTTACCCTTTGACCCATCTAAAACCTTGACGGTACTTTCAACCCAGCATCCCCACAACTGGCCCTACATTGTCGTCAACATGAACGACTGAACCCTTGACCCTACTAGGCATTAGTAGGTCTACGCGTGACTACATCCACGGCCGCGCATAACAGTGATCTTGCCTGCTTCATTTTGTGTACCATCTACATTATATATGGTGAGAGGTTGTGCAAGTTGCCTGAGTGGAAGTGCATGTTGCATTGCAAATACATTATCTACAAAGATACAGTTTGCTCCTGAATCCAAGAGCGCTGATACAGAAATAAAATCTTGGTCAGCATTTTTAGATTTTACCTTTATCTTCATTTTTAGTTCGTTATCAATTTTGAGTGATCTACAAAAGATGCCTTCGTCTGGGATTTGATCTGCAGGAGAGATCAAAGGGTTAGCTTTCTTTGAAGAGGAATTAAGCATCGGTGTAATGCCCCGATCAAGCCTCTGAGAGGACCCCTCTGTCAACAAAGAAGAAGATATAATAGTGGAAAGTGCTGCTTCCGTATCATAAACATGTAGACTAGAGAAATGATTGTCCATTGGAAAGTGTATCTGCTTACGCTTACCTTGGCTTAGATCAGGCCCAGTTCCTGAATCTAAGCTTTTCCTTTTCCCGACTTTCTATTTTCAGTGTCCTCGACGTCCCTGAAGAACGCCCTTGCTTCTTCGAAAGACATGCCCCTTATTGCTGCCGTGGGGTCACATCCCTTTCCTTTTTCGGCTTGTGTGCTGGGTGTGTAGATGTGTTCAGTACTTTTAACATCATCTGAAGACGTGCTTCTTACCTACCTTCATCTGCAGTCCTTTTTATGTCCATTGGACCATCCACAGAGGTCACATTTAGTGGAAGGCTTCTTGCATTGTTTCGTGAAGTGACCAGTTTCACCACAGTTGTAGCAGGACTTGGCATTTTTCTGCACTGCGCTTATGTCCATCGCATTAGGGTCTTTTGCCCTTCCTTGCGATCTATACTGTGTTCTTCCTCTGATCATGTCAAGGCTTTCGAGACGGTGCCCCACATGTCTTATTGTCTCCATGGTGGCTTCTATGGTGTCTTTGCACATACCATTCTTCCAAATGAAGTCCACAATGTACCTCTTTACTCTATTCTCTAGCAACCATACTCCATGCGAGTCACTGAGTTGTGCCTTTTGGTACTCCGCGTACCATTTTACAAGGAAGTCGTCGATAAGCTGTCCTTGTCCTTGATACATTTCCTGGATTTTCTTGGTTGCATGATCCTTGACGTTACTTCCTCCAAACAATTGTCTGAGTTCGTCCTCTAGTTTGTCCCAAGTGTAATTGTTTCCAGGAGTATAGATCAATTGGAGTCTTAACTGTGCGAAGGGTCCTGCCCTTGCTCCTTTTAGTCTTGATAACACTGCCAGGATTGCTTCATTGCTTTTTGGAGGGATTGCATGTCAATTAATCTCGATCCATGCTTGTATCTTTGCCCACCATTCATTGAACTTGGCAAAGGATCCGTCATACTCTCCAGGATCTGCAAAGACTTCTACTTTCCTGGATGATGCCCCTGCTACTGGAGCAATTGCTGGCATTGGCTGGATTGGGGGTGGTGCAGGAGGTGCTTGGGGAGTGAGATTTTGTATCATTGCTTCAATTCTTACTAGTCTGTTATTCAACCTTGTTATCTCATTTGTAAGGTGTTCGTATCTCTGGTCTTGTGTTTGGGCAAATTGCCCGATGGCTTGAAGGTTGTCTCCATTTTGATCTGCGAAGATGATAAGGAGATCTTGTGCTGTGGTAGGGATGAAAGACATTGTGATTGTAAAGTATGGGTGACTAGTACTTGTATGACTTTCTTTGTTGTACTCTTAACTGTACTCAACTAAAACGATCGTTTCTTCTGATTGTTTGTGGATACTCATGACACTGTCTCTTTTTGCAAGGGGCTACGTTTCTATCTTCTTCATCTAACTCTGAGGCTTCTCTGTATCACCTTCTGGCTATGCTTGCTTCTTGTTACGACTGGCCCTGGGTAGGGTCGGTCATAGACCTTATTTGCCGAGGGGTTCGATCGTCGCGGCAGCGACGACGGTGAGGCGACAGTAATCACGATTCGAAGGTTACACGAAGGTGAGGTACCTAGGCGTCTAGTGTTCACTCTAGAGCTGAACAAGTCTCGTAGAGGTGGGGGTTCAAAGGAAGCTTGCTTAGATTGCTAGGGTATAGTAAGGTAAGACAAGCGTGGGGAACTACATAGGCCAGGTCGACTGGTATATATAGTGAAGAGTGATGGTGTGACCGTAACGTCACAGGGTCAAGGGTAAGGGTTAAGGGCCGGCATGGGAAGCAGCGTTAGAATGTGAAGGAAGGCCATGGAAGGCGTAAGAACCACGCGTGAGAGAGAAACGCAAAGTGCCGGTGCATGCGGCAAGAGAAGATGAAACACGTGTGCGATAAGGCAACACGAGGGAGATAAGTGCACAAGGATACGTAAGTACAATGACATACGTAGACGGGGACCTCGGAGGGCCGAGGGGCAAGGGTAAAGGGTTGGCGCGGGCAACCGTGAGAAGAGCGGAAGAGTGAGCGTACGCACAAGAGAAAGGACAAAGAAAAGGAAAAGGACGTGCCCGGCACGATAAATCGCAACACTTCTCTCTCAAACCATTGTGCTCCTAAGGTTGCTTCTAAGCATACGTTTCTTTGGGCTGTGGGCCACACGTAAGGGTCTGGTTCTTGGTTCCTGATGATGTCAGGGATAGGGGTTGTGGGGTGGCAAGGCAAGGCTGTTTCGCTGATAGGGCTGAGGGTTTGTGACGATGGTGTGGTGTCCCAGTAATATGTGTGTCCTGTGAATCTTATGTCGGTGGTGATAACATCAATGTCTGCTCTGTTATCAAAACTTCTTGGTTGGAGATCCTGTTCTAGCAGTCTCCAGAATTCTTCTTCACTGGCTGCAATGTCTGGCCAGTCGTTTGGATCGACTTCACTCCTTGTGCTCGCTGTTGCTAGTGAGTGCTCCCTGCTTTCTACTTTAACTACTACTGATTCTCCTACGGCTACTGGAACGTCTATGAGTTCCCAAGATTGCGCTGCGTCCACACGAGGAACGTAGGTGAGGAAAGGGAGTAAGGATTGGTGAAACAAGATAGGCACTGAGTAGGATGCCCTTAGTACTACTCCTAGTGACTAGAGGACGTGCTCACTTGCGAAAGCGAGGAGACAAGTGAGGAGACTAGTACGCGTCCAGCTTTCTGTGGTGATTGGGTACAAGAATGTAAGACAGTCTAGTTCTAGTGTTGTGACTACAATTGTTGTAGGCAATCATCAATTACTTAGACGTCGAGAGGAATCTTAGAGATGCTTTGTAGGCAGTGAAACAGGAGTACTAGACTGGAGATTGAGCTCTGTCCAGTCTCACTTTATATACTATTCTACTTGTAGATACATATTGTGTACCAATCTAGATATGTATCTACATAAGTCCATCCCCTAGGTCCAACATGATCAACATGAGGAGTCAGCCTGTAACGGAGATTAATATATACATGAGGTGTCCAGCCGTTGATCTGCTGCGGGTGGATAGAATGGAAGATGTCAATGGTAATTAAAGATAAGGGATCACATCACAGTGATGGGGTGACTGATGTGAGGTCTGTGATGATCACGATGTATTAAATACGTGTTTGTGATCAGTGGAACAGAAGGTGAAGAGCTGAAGGTAAAGCCCACTGATCTAGAAGGGCCCATAGATCCCCTGTGTCTAGCACAGGGTCTAGGTCAGGTTTTCCCTTGATAAGATGAAGAGAGCGTCCATGTGCGCAAATTAAAGGGTAAAAATATATAGCTGTAACAGCCGTGGGGGTGCTGGGTCGAAGGTACCGTCAAGGGTGTTGACAGGTCAAGGGTAACCATTGCCTAGCTTGACAAGCAGGTCAAAGGTTTGAGGTGGAGACGCATGAAGGCGGGTGAGCCGTAGTGTGAAGCACTCACTTAATGGTAGAGCAAAGACGCAAGGAGTAATGGTGATAGATTGCTAGTGCTAACTAGGCAACAAGCTGTAGGTAGAACTAAGCTAAGGAAAAGACGAAGAGACCCTGTTGAAGGGTTTATATAGTAAAACGGAAGTGTGACAGTTATGTGTCACAATGGTTAAGGGCCAGCGTGGGAAACAGCATTAGAAATAGAAAAGCCAATGGCAAAACCACGCATGAGAAAGAGACGTTAAGGGCCAGCGCATGCAGCGTGAGAAGTTCAAAAGAAAAAGGAGTACCTGCACAGTGGAGGATAAGCATGCTTACGAGATGTATGGAATGTCATAGAATGACATGGAAGGAATGAGGTTAAGCGTGAGAAACGAAAAGTATTAGTCTGATATCGTAAGAAGGGAAAAAGTGTTCATCCTGTGATCGAATCATAACACACAGTGGAAGAATAAGCATGCTTACAAGTGGTATGGAAAGTCATGGAACAATGTAGAATGGTGAAGGTTAAGCATGAGAACAGAAAAGAGTTAGTCCAATAGTATAAGTAAAGAAAAGGAGTTCATCCTGCAAGCGAATCGTAACAATCCCCTGGCCCCACATTTCAGAAATTGTAAGATGTCCTCACCATAGCTTCAGAGTTACTAAGGGGGTAATGTTATGATTCATCTATAGGATGTATGCTTTTTCTTTACTTTCAATATTGGACTAATACTTTCTTTTTCTCACACTGAGCTCTTGCCCTTCCATGTCATTCTATGACATTCCATCCCTCTTGTCAGTGTGCCTTTCCCTCACTGTGCAGGTACACTTCTTTTTCTGATCTTCTCATGCTGTATGCGCTGGCCCTTAATGTTTCCTTCTCACACATGCTTTGCTAATATTCTTCATGATTCTATCGCATTCTCTTGCTGTTTCCATGCCAGCCCTTAGGTGATTCACATGCTGGCCCTCGATGGGTCATCTCTCATTATATATACTCGTCAACTGAGCCTTATGCTCTTCTCTCTAACCTAGTTCTACCTATGGCTTCACCTAGTTAGCGCTAGTAATCTATTCTCTTTGCTCCTCAGACTATGTTCTACTATTAAGTGAATGCTTCACACTCAGGCCTCTCAGCCTTCGTGTATCTCCCCTCGAACCCCTTGACCCTATTGCCAAGCTAGGCATAGGTAGCCTTCAAGTCCATCAACATCTTGACAGCACTTTGACCCAGCAACCCCATGGCTGGTTACCTTGACATGTCAATATTCTCAATGATGTCCCTTCAAGTCCCTTGACCCTGCTAGGCTCTAGGCTTTGTAGGTATATGCACAACCTTACCCAAGACCATGCATAACAGTGATGTCAGCCAGAAAATCTTTCTCCTCACCCAAGTTCAATGCAGGTCTCAGGCCAAAGTCACTGGCAGCAGCTGAAAAGCTGTCAACATGACATCCTGTCCTCCAGGGTGTTGTAAGGCCCATATTGTAGCTTCAAGGAGAATGTTTCTTGTACAGACTAATGGAACACACAAGAGACTGCAATAAAAACCATTAGATCCAAGGACTCCTTCAAGTTGCTGATACAAGAGTGGGCAGGTCAGGTCAGAACTTCAGCCATCTTGGCAAGTCAAACACCACCACTGATACTGACATGAGCAGTCTCACCAAGATTGACCACAAGGAACAGATGGCAGGGTACTGAGTGGAGTATTTCAAGTTGCAGTTAATATTAATAGCATTGGAGAGCATGCCAGACGACCCAGTGGGGTATGTCAGGGCAGGGATGTGCAGGTGTCATTGAGACAGTGTTGGTGGGGATGGTGTGTGAGAGGGGTCTCAGTGTGAGATGGTGTCGAGTTGGCATGTGAGTTTGAATAGAGGACTTTTGTGATTGTTCCTGGACCCTTTAGGTGACGGCCCGTGGCGGGCCGCGTGTTACATAACATTTTCTCAAGTTCTCACGCACTAGTACTGATGTAATTTTCCTACACTCTCGTCACCAACCATTAGGATTTGGTAGTTATCTCATAATGCATACTACTATGCGTTATGAGATAGTCAACTGTATACCTTTCTAT